>JAIZAY010000848.1:20000-27778 GCA_029531755.1 Holothuria leucospilota | reverse complement strand
AGGTATGGAAGAACTTGTCAATGTTAACCTTAAAGCAGTGCACAGATGTAGAGTTAACTACCCACTCAGGCAGACTATTCCACTCGTTAACAACTCTATGAGAAAAGCTGAACTTCCTAATGTCAAGCCTTGCAAAACACTTAACTAGCTTCTTACAATGGCCTCAAACCGAGAATCACATTGAACCTTTAAATAATTGCAAGATGACAAAGGATTCCTTTCAGAGAGAAATTTGTACACCTGAAGCATGTCCCCCCGAATCCTTCTCAACTCCAGGGTGGCAAGCCCAAGATGCTTAAGTCTGACATGATAAGGTAGGTGTCTCACCTCGGGTATAAGGCGAGTGGCTCTCCTCTGAACTTGCTCTAAAAGAAACTTGTCCTTTTCATAGAAGGGACTCCAAGCCTGGGCTGCATAGTTGAGGTGGGGTCTTACCAACTGTTTATACAGATTTAGTACAATTTCTTTACTAAAACTACTGAAATTCCTCTTGATCAATCCAAGCACCCTATTAGCCCTAGCAGCAGCAGCTGCACACTGTCTAGATGGCTTTAAATCACCTGTAATAACTACACCCAGATCCTTCTCAAAAGTCACATCACTCAGAATACTACCATTCATGTTATAAACATACCTGTGGCTGAAATTTTTAGGACCAAAGTGAAGGACTTTGCATTTATCTGCATTAAAAGACATTTGCCAAGTCTGAGACCATGAAAATAACCTATCCAAGTCTTTTTGCAGTAATGAGGCATCATCCTTATCACTAACCTTCCTATAGAGCTTAGTATCATCAGCAAACTTACTAATACTAGATGTGAGAGAGCTATCAATATCATTGATGAAAATTAAGAAAAGAAGCGGGCCAAGAACAATACCCTGTGGAACTCCACTAGTAACTTCTTTCCAAGAAGAGAAATTATCATTAACAACAACTCTCTGGGATCTACCATTGAGCCATGAATTTATCTAGTCAGCACAACTGCCCTTGATGCCTAACCTATGCAGTTTAACCATAAGTCTACCTAATGGAACTTTATCAAAGGCTTTTTGAAAATCAAGGTAAATGACATCAACACTGTGACCAGAATCAAGAGATAAGGAAATATCATCAACAAAGCTTAGTAAATTAGTAACACAAGATCTACTCGGTAAAAAACCATGCTGTGACAGATTGAGTAGCCCATTATCTAAAAGATATTTAAGCAAACAATCCTTGATTTACCTTAACCTCCTTGGCCAAGGAGGTTAAGGTAAATCCAAAATCTTTTCATGCCTATGTCAGGTCTAAGCAGAAGGTTAAGGAGGGTGTTGGGCCTCTCCAAGGTAATGAAGGCACACTAGTTACTGATCATCAGGATATGGCTAATTTGTTAAATGATTATTTCGTATCTGTTTTTACCAAGGAATCATCTGTTTTGGGGACTTGTAGGGATTCTGATAATTCTTCTTTAGTTAGTGATGTTGTCTTCTCTGAAGAGGTGGTTTGTAATAAGTTGAAGAGTTTAAAAGCTAGTAAGGCCCCTGGGCCTGATGGGATCCATCCTGTCATTCTCCATGAATGCTCCGAGATTTTGTCAGTTCCTCTTTGCATTATTTTTCAGAAGTTTCTGGATTCAAACTTTGTACCTGCTGACTGGCGGATTGCTAATGTTACTCCAATTTTCAAAAAGGGGGATCGGAGCTTGCCTTGCAATTATAGGCCAGTCAGTTTAACCAGTGTTGTGTGCAAAGTTATGGAATCTGTAATCAAGGATTGTTTGCTTAAATATCTTTTAGATAATGGGTTACTCAATCTGTCACAGCATGGTTTTTTACCGAGTAGATCTTGTGTTACTAATTTACTGAGCTTTCTTGAAGATGTTTCCTTATCTCTTGACTGTGGTCACAGTGTTGATGTCATTTACCTTGATTTTTCAAAAGCCTTTGATAAAGTTCCATTAGGTAGACTTATGGTTAAACTGCATAGGTTAGGCATCAAGGGCAGTTGTGCTGACTGGATAAATTCATGGCTCAATGGTAGATCTCAGAGAGTTGTTGTTAATGGTAATTTCTCTTCTTGGAAAGAAGTTACAAGTGGGAGTTCCACAGGGTTCTGTTCTTGGCCCGCTTCTTTTCTTAACTTTCATCAATGATATTGATGGCTCTCTCACATCTAGTATTAGTAAGTTCGCTGATGATACTACAGTAAGAGCTATAGGAAGGTTAGTGATAACGATGATGCCTCATTACTGCAAAAAGACTTGGATAGGTTATTTTCATGGTCTAAGACTTGGCAAATGTCTTTTAATGCAGATAAGTGCAAAGTCCTTCACTTTGGTCCTAAAAATTTCAGCTATGATTATAACATGAATGGTACTATTCTGAGTGATGTGACTTGTCTGAGCACGGATCTGGGTGTAGTTATTACAGGTGATTTAAAGCCGATCTAGGTAACAGTGGTGCAGCTGCTGCTGCTGTAGGGCTAATAGGGTGCGTTGGATTGATCAAAGAGGAATTTCAGTAGTTTTAGTAAGAAAATTGTACTAAATCTGTATAAGCAGTTTGGTAAGGACCCCCACCATCGACTATTGCAGCCCAGGCTTTGGAGTCCCTTCTATAAAGAGGACAAGCTTCCTTTTAGAGCAAGTCTCAGAGGAAGAAGCCACTCGCCTTTATACCCGAGGTGAGACACCTACCTTATCATGTTAGACTTAAGCATCTTGGGCTTACCACCGCTGGAGTTGAGAAGGATTAGGGGGGACATGCTTCAGGGTTGTACAAATTTCTCTTTGAAAGGACATCCTTTGTCCTCTTGCAATTATTTAATAAGGTTCTATGTAATTCATCGGGAATTCGGAGGCCATTGGTAAGAAGCTAGTTAAGAAATTTCTGCCAAGGCTCGAACATTAGGAAGTTCAGCTTTTTCTCATAGAGTTGTTAACGAGTGGAATAGTCTGCCTGAGTGGGTAGTTAACTCCACATCTGTGCACTGCTTTAAGGTTAACATTGACAAGTTCTTCCATAAGTGTGGTAGAATCTAATTGTGCTGGGCTCGTTTGGTGTTGGTTGGTTCTTTGTTTTCAGTTATGGTTGTTTGGACTTCAGGGCATCTTATGGGACCTTAGCCCTCCTTTGCCCTTTAACCTGTTATGTTATGTTATGTTATGTTATGTTATCTAAAAGATATTTAAGCAAACAATCCTTGATTACAGATTCAATAACTTTGCACACAACACTGGTTAAACTGACCGGCCTATAATTGCAAGGCAAGCTCCGATCCCCCTTTTTAAATATTGGAGTAACATTAGCAATCCGCCAGTCACCAGGTACAAAGTTTGAATCCAGAAACTTCTGAAAAATAATGAAAAGAGGAACTGACAAATCTCGGAGCATTCATAGAGAATGGCAGGATGGATCCCATCAGGCCCAGGGGCCTTACAAGCTTTTTAAACTCTTCAACTTATCACAAACCAACTCTTCAGAGAAGACAACATCACTAACTAAAGTAGAATTATCAGAATCCCTACAAGTCCCCAAAATAGATGATTTTTGGTAAAAACAGATAGGCCTACGAAATAATCATTTAACAAATTAGCCATATCCTGATGATCACTAAGGCACTAACTAGGACAACACTTGACAATGTGGCCTGAAAGGAAATGCGCAGGAAGAAATGGTTACAGGCTCAACACCTGTGCCCTGCTCTGCGCCGCCCGCGTCCGCGTCCACCTCGTGGAAACACAGCTTAAGGATTGGCGGTTTATCAGCCTAGTTGTGCCTTGGAATATGTCGCAGAACTAGGCTCAACACTTTCTCGACCTGGGAATGGCCCAAAGTATTTGTCCAAAAGGTTCAGATTTGAATATTGGGGAAATAACAACACTATGAGAAATAATTACCTTCTCTGACTGTTTAAGGAGAGTCTTCATATAAAATACTGCTGCCAAACCACTAATGGCACTACCAAGAACAACATTTTCTATGCTTTTTGTTGCCATTCTGCATTTTGAGCATAGACAGAAATCCCACACAGGTGCACAGTGCTTCCACATTTCCAAAAGCAATTCCCTAAAATGAACCGCAAAATAAAATTTCCTCTTAATTTCGACTTCGAACTCAGTTTCTGGTACAGTGAGCCAGAGACACCGCTCTGCTTCTTGTGGAAAATTTCCAAAGTTGAAAATTTACATCAATGTTACTTACACTATCCTGTCTTACTTTTAAATATTACAAATTCCCTGCACATCATAAGAACTCCCAGGGGTATTTATTCTCAGCTCTTCGTATTATAAATTATACGATGTTTTCCCCTGCACCGTACGTGCTTGCAACTGTCCACCTGAGGATGTCATTAAGGCCCCTCGATAATTGCCTTCAAAAATTTAATCTTGGGTGAACTGAGTGTGCCCGTGCACATAGCCAATTTGCCTCTCAAGTGCATGAGTCTTCATGTTGAAGTTCAGCTGGCTCTATACTGGATGAAGATGAAGATATGTACATTGCATTTTACTAATTGTTCGGAATTGGTCTTTGGACATGACGGTAGAAGTGATACCTGCCTTTTTTGTGTAAAAAGAATTAAAAATATTAAAACTGGTCGCAATTTGCATTAAAGTCCTTAAAATATTGACCATTTTACGAAACAGTTACTGTTTTTCACTTAGGCTACTAAGCCGGCTCAGGCTACATCATGAATAATTTACTGGGCTCGGCCCGGCAAGTTGGTGTTTGGTTTGGTTGCTTGTATTAGTAAAGGGGTTTGGACTTCGGGGCATCTTATGGTGCCTTGGCTATGTTATATTAAACATGAGCTTCTTATGCAAATTTGCGACGTGAATAGAGGGACCCATCATACAGGCGCTATCAGAGCCCGGTACGCGTACATACGGCTCTGCGTGTTACGTCACCCGTTGTTTGTTTAAAGGTGATCAGTCGTCTTGAAATATTCTTTGTGACGTCAGCCTTTTCTTGACATGTTTCTGCAGTCGTCACTGTTCAAGGATACACCGTACAAGTAGCTATGATGACATCGGTATAGCTAGTAGGTATACAGCTACAAGCCGTCTCTTCTTGCTTACCGATTAGCTATACCATGCTTGTACGGTGTATCCTTGAACAGTGACGACTGCAGAAACATGTCAAGAAAAGGCTGACGTCACAAAGAATATTTCAAGACGACTGATCACCTTTAACCGAGGACAGTTGTAATTTTGGGATGCCGCCCCGAGAGGTCTATTTTGGAGGTATCTATTTAGTTCTTTGAATATATCCACATTAAATACCAAACTAGAAAGGACCTAATGAGCAGATAAATTCATAAAAGACTAACAAAAGAGATACAGACACTGTGCAACACTCCATTTTTGCATAGCTAATGAGCAATCTCAGAAATGTCAAACTTTGAAGAGGATTGTCTTGAGAACGGTTAAGATATTTAAATAATTCCAACGGTTTTTCATCAAGGGATCTTAATCTAAATTTGTTGAGCTTGAGAACAACTGCTTTGGTTTCATGTCTACAGTCCTTTAAAGGCTACAGAGAAGGTACTATAGATCAGGGTGTCCAAGGACAATTCGGTCCCTGACTGATATGTCGGTCCCTCAGACAACTTGGCCCCTGCCTGGGACAACTCGGCCCCTGATCATGAGACAACTCGGTACCGGAGGACATCTCAGTATATTAAATTCAATGCAGAAGAATGCACAAAGGCTGCATAAGTGTGCAGTATAAACTGTAATGACCGGTTTGAATGCTTCATAGAAAGTTACATTCCTTGATGATCAGTAACTTGACGGCGATTTAAGTTGGAAGGCAAAGGATTAACGGATTTGAAAAAAAGTGGAGAAGTTTGTGATCACCGGTCACTTTGAGATAGACAGTAGGCGTATATATGTTACTTTTAAAACTCCAAGAACGAGAAATTTTGAAAAGATTGTTGAATAGGCGTAACGTTAGTCAATGTATTGTTTCATTTCAAAGCACAGTTGCAGTGAAAAAATTGTCGAGATGGTGGAGAGTGCGATTTTCTGTATTATGGCTTGTTAAGGATCCCAAATATCATAAGGGCGTTCTGTGCATGATAGTCGTCTCCGCGAATTTATTCCTCCCTCTTCGTCCTTGTCTTTGCTAGCGGCCTCTAATTTTCGTAGCCCAGACTTTATCCTGTACTTGCCCTGATTCCATATCTGCCCTCGGAGTGAACAATTTCATGGAACAGCAACAAGCAGAGATCTTACTACAGAGGGAGTAAAATAAATGTCTCTGAACCCACTCTGCAGAGTCTAAGTAGACGCACAATTGCAGTTACAAGTTTGTGTTTCAGAAATTAAAAATGCCATTTCCACTTACCTTCATAGCAGGTGTCGAATATATACTCCTCTTTTGACGTACATACTCTGGTACTACGAGTGCAGACACTATAGGTGCAAGAGTAATACACGTCCGCCGAGCGGGCAACATTTCCACTGGCAGTCTTGGGATTTTGGGCTGCCAGATTTTCTCGGGGTAGCATGGTGAAGACAACTGGACTGCATAGGTTAAAAAATGTCACTAGCAAAACTGCAGTGACCAATTATTTTTATTGGCTTAATTAGAATGCACTACATTTTCCGACAATCTGGGGCATTTGAGGTGCCGAATATTCTCTCATACTGGGGATCCACGCGTGGTACTTGCCACATTCGAGTCAGTTGTGTTGTAGAGTCGAGTTTCGTGCAGTTCTGGGGTATTTTTTGGAATGCTGAATGTTGTGACCTCAGTCTTCACCTCAGTCAGGCTGAGGTCGGCTTAGGTACCGTGCAGCCCCCTTACTTAGGAACCATCCCTATGGTCATTCCTTTTGCTCTAAGATTTATCCCCTCTTTATTCTTCAGAAGGGACTCGCTATTCGTCTAATACTTAAAGGAGATGACAAAAATGACCATTTCAGGAACATAAACAGAAAGTATATAACATTCTGAACACAATGCAAAAAAAAACCCCATCTTCATAGCTTATTTGGTTCTCGAGATATCACAATTCTCATCCCTTACAGGGGCACTGCCATTCCAAAACGGAGCAATGTGTGGCCACCGGTATTTCATCGGGTAGTCGGGATGGTTTCTATACAATGTATATTATCTCCAATATGGTCTACAACCTGTCACTGACAGTGGCGTAGGAACCGGGGGGCCAGAGGGGCCATGGCCTCCCAATGTGTTTTGACGGGGGGCCAAATGCCATTTTGCCCCCCCCCCAAATAGCGATGGTTTACAGTTTCGTTTTACCCGTTTTTTGCTCTCATGAGAACAATTTTTCTAATAAGAACCCAAAATTTTAGGCGCGCTACGCGCGCTATAGAGCGACCCTAGTTTCTTCAATAGTTCCATTCTACAAAGCTAAATAGCGCAAGTCTCTTCCACCTTTCCAAGTTACATGTAGAGAAGTAGTTTATGTAGAGGTCGTAAAATTCATCGCATATCTCAACGCTTAGTTACTATTCTCTCGTGTGTGTTATGCGGGACGTTCAGATGGTGAGGGACTCACGGAGCAATGTTTGGCTACCGGTTTTTTATCGGGTAGTCGGAATGGTTTCGATACAGTGTATATTATCTCCCATATGGTCTACAACCTGTCAACCCCTAGAGATTTTCTCTCTTCTTTTCATTCTTAATGATTACCAATGTTTTTTGTGAAACCTACTAAAAATTTCGAGCGCTTTGCAATTTTTCATTTTAGATTCCGGGAAAACATTTAAAGAACGCGAAACTATGCTTTCCTAGTTTTCACAAATTTTATGCAATACATACACACACACA
>JAIZAY010000848.1:0-17500 GCA_029531755.1 Holothuria leucospilota | reverse complement strand
AGGAATAATTTTGAGTTTAAAGGTGAAAACGTGCAGGGGCGTCAATCCGTATTCAAATGTGGGGGGGGGGGGGAATACATGACTTAGCACAAACCAATCAATTTGGTTTTGAAGAGGTGCATCTTTCTATAGCCCCCCCCCCCTTATGATGACTGACGTTGTCCTATTCTAATAAGAATTATCGTTCCAAAGTTAACATGACTATCATAGATGATCTGCCAGGTGAAATACACGGAGTCCACGGAATTACTTCAAGATTTTTCGTTCAGGTGAAAAAGGGTATTAACAGACGGTTAATATAATTATTGTCTTCAAACTTCCTTAAGTCCCAGGAAAATCATAGGCGTGGATCCATCTCCAAAAGTGTGTGTGTGTGGGGGGGGGACTTCCACATTTTTGAATCGCCGTCCTGGTGGAAGAAGCAGTGTTGGTAGCCAGAATTTACGTCACGGGGAGGCAATAAGTTTTGTGATCGTCGGCATGGGGGAGGGGTCTAAGGGAAATTTTCTAGAACTGAATGCCCTCAGATGCGATGTGGTGCAACAAAAGTGTACGATTTTTAGGTTATTTTTCTTCTAAAAATTTCGTTTTCCTAGGCATAATTGCAGTCTGCTCCATCATTTTTGAAAAAGTGAGGGGGACTTTTTGACGATGTCCCCCTTCCAAAAAAGTGAGAGGGACGCGTCTCCCCGTTCCCCCATGATCCACGCCCATGGGAAAATTGTACACGCAATTATACTGTACCTGCGTGGAGTCCACAGAAACATTCTTGGACTATAATAATTTTTTCCTTTACATTTTAAAAGGATATCCAAGGTTGACAGAGAACAGTATAGAGCCTCCCGTGAGCTGTGAATTAGTTACAGTTTACAATGGAGGGACCAACGGGATTCTCACTACCCGACATCCATATGGGAGGAGATATATATCACCTTGTATTTTCAGGTACAGCAAGAGGGATGGTGGACAGGCAAAATTCGTTTCAGAAAAGATTTTCGTCGTTATTGAACGTTGCGGTAAAATGTTTTGAAAATAAGCAACGGCAATTACGTACTTTCAAGCTTTCAAACCATGTGCTAGACTAGATTAGTCAAAGATCTCATAATGATGAGAGCCCTACAGAGAAGGAGATGTACTTTTTAGAAAAAATGTTTGCATTTGAATGATTTCTTGCGTCAAAGTTTTGTCAATGGGGTGTAAACCATGTCGTATGCGCGCGAAGCGCGCCGAAATTTTGAATAAAATATTAGTCCATGACAAAACCTGCATTCAGAATCTGCATCGGACACTGTGACTTTCCCACCAACCTATGCTATTGAGAAACGAATCTTCTGACTGAGAATTCTTAAAAAGCACTTTTGCTCCTTTGTTCCCCCGTGAGCAGTTACCGAAAGCTATTGAAAATAAGGACAACTCTGACGCAACTCTTGACGCTGGCGGAGCGTGCGAAAATTTGGAATTTGTCAAGAATTTCCAAAACTTATGATAGTTTGAGAACAGTTTGTGAAAGAAAATGGTAAGAACCATGAAACCAATCATCAAAAATAAATCTCACCCTCCACCCTCCACAGAAATCTGTAGCTTAAACGACTTTTGTGACCATTTTAAAAATTTTCAAGAATCGGTGGGGTAGGGGACACCCGTCACCCATTGCCCACTGTGACGACGCAACTGTCTGTAGCTTAAAAACCTTTTGAGTTCATTTTAAAACTTTTCAGACAGTTTTGAAATCGAATAGGGTATGCACGCCGCTACTTTGCCTGCAACAGCTGGTGCCACTGTGCACAATAGCACGTCACCTGACAGCTTGTCTTTTGCATTCTGCAAGGTCTGTATGGCGAAAACTTTGCCTCTCAATTCCTCTAGATTACAAAAACTTTCACTCTTTAACACAAAATTGGTACTAATTTCAGTGCAGCTAGCAGGGCCAATACTGCATATGTCACGATGTTTACTTATTCAGATCTTAAGTCAAGGACCATTATTCAGCTGTTCACCTGTTTTCGAACATTGTAGCTCTTCTTTCGTCGCCAACCACTGTGAAGTTAGTTAGTTAGTTAGTTAGTTAGTTAGTTAGTTAGTTAGTTAGTTAGTTAGTTAGTTAGTTAGTTAGTTAGTTAGTTAGTTAGTTAGTTAGTTAGTTAGTTAATTAGTTAGTTAGATGAGGTTTAACGTCCCAGTTTCCAACTAATTGGTTCAAGTCGAGATGACCACGGCTTTTTTCCAGTTGTGGCTCACTGGCTTGTTTTCCCTACTCCATTGCTTATGCTGAGCACCAAGCACAAAGCCAGTAGGTTCCATTTTTAAAGTCTTTGGTATGACCCGGCCAGGATTTGAACCCTAGACCAACCACTGCGAAAGAGATCTAAAGAGATAATCCAGCTATATAGCTCCACCCAACCCCTAGAGAAATAATACTTTGAATACGTTCTTAGACACTTTTATTAATTTTTTGCTCTTCCTTTTTCTTTCTCCTTTTCTTTTTTTTTCTTCCTTTTTCTCCTTTCCTTTTTTTCGTGGCGGGGGGGGGGGGGCGGGCCCCCAGGCCCCCTGGATCCGCGCCTGCACCATCTATACCGATAATGGCTTCAGCGAAGTGCTCGGTAAAATTTTTGAAAAGTGTTTAACGGCAACAACGTACTTTCAACCTTCCACAAGGGGGGGGGGGGCATGCAGTATTAGTGTGACCGCTGGCCTGCGGGGAGGTCTAAGGCGAGGGGTGTCCCCCTCCCCTTTGAATTTTTTTTGAAAAATTAGGTGTCCTTACATGCAATCTGGTGCCACATATGTTACCTTTCGAAGTAAAATTTGAGTTAAAAAATTTACGTATTTTTAGGAACTAAAAAATAGGCATCAGTGAGGGGGGCATGGCCAATGGGGTGTCCCCATACCCTTTGAAAAATTTTGAAAAATTCGGTGTCCTTACATGCAATCTGGTGCCACATATGCTACCTTATGAAGTAAATTTGTGTTAAAAAATTTACGTATTTTTAGGAACTTAAAAAAATATCGCAATCAGTGAGGTGGGCATGGCCTAATGGCCCTCCCCTCTGCGTACTCCACTGATTGAATGATCCCATATTAATGAGAGGCCCCTACAGATGTCTTGAGATGTATGTCTGTTTTCGGAAAGTGTTGTGATTAGAATAGTTCCATGTACAATTACCATTTTAATGGTCATGAGAAGGAGTGTAAACCGTGACGCATGCGCTCGAAGCGGGCTGAAATTTTGTCATTAAATAAGATTTCCCTGACAAAATCTACATTCAGAATCTGCATCAAGACACTTAACAATTGCCCAACAAACCTGCATGTCACTCAAAAAGCCACTCAAATTTACTTATTACTTTGGTAAGAGGTGGGAAGGTGGAGGGGGGGGGAGGGGGTAAACATTCGCCTAATTCGGACTTGAGACCAATCGACAATCTCATGATGCAAATGATTTGATGGTGGAGAAATGGATCATTCGAAAAGATTTCACGGGTGGTGATGATTCCACTCATGCTGTGTTATGGCAATTAATAATGCCACAATTGGTGTGTACGATGGATGCGTGCGAAGCGCTCCAAAACTGCATTTCAAAGACATTTGAGCAATGTTTTCCTTCAGTTACATTTATGCATTAAGATATGCATATTTACGAATGCGCATTAAACTGACCTGAAACATGGAGGTCTGCATTTTTACAACAGTTTTATTCAAGCTAACGGCCAGACAACAGGGTGGTGTCAGAAAGTGGCATACCCAGGATTTCTCATTTCCAGAAACCCATTTCCAGAGTCGGTTCTCCCTCCCCTTTGAAAATTTTTGAAAAATAAGGTGTCCTTACATGCAATCTGGTGCCACAAATTCTACCTTTTAAAGTAAAATTTGTGTGACAAAATTTAGGTATTTTTAGAAACAACAAAATGGCATCAGTGACGGGGGGGGGGGGCATGGCCTAATGGCCTCCCCCTGGGTACGCCACTGGTGTCAGCTGAGGGAAGCGGACTCCATCCTTGCCACTTGATTTTTCCATGATGCAATGGGTCTGATCAGATGATGGAGACAGTGGCGTGGCTAGATATCTTGGGGGTGGGGGGTGGGGGGTAAAAGCAAAAAATTTCCGACAGATTATCTTGAAGCAATGATGTACTATATAAGCGTAGCGCCA
Organism: Holothuria leucospilota; assembly: GCA_029531755.1. Taxonomy (NCBI): domain Eukaryota; kingdom Metazoa; phylum Echinodermata; class Holothuroidea; order Aspidochirotida; family Holothuriidae; genus Holothuria; species Holothuria leucospilota. Next base: position 13,347 of record JAIZAY010000848.1, on the reverse strand, counting down.
CCATCATCTGGTGCGCAGCACGCGGAAAAAAATAGATTAAAATATCTCCGAGATTGCCTTAAATGACACTTCCATGCCTTGTCAGTAACCACTTCGATGTGTAATTCTGCTTAAAAACATAAGAAGTGTTGTAAGAGTTTCAAATGAATTGTTTTTATTTATTTCCGACAGAGACTAGAAATTTCCGACAGAGGCCTTCGGAGGGTTTGTGGGGGGGGGGGTGACGGTCCCCTGCCCCCACCCCTCTAGCTACGCCACTGGATAGAGAGGATGGGTGTGACAGGAACAAGACTAATTATCATGCAGTTATTACTTCTCATCGAGTTTTGAATAGATCAGCTGGCAATGATCACGTTTCCATCAAAATGACGAGTACATATGTGGCCTGTGAAGCTGTGATACATGATCAATGGGGTGTTGTCTCAATTAAAGTACACAAACTTCTAGTACAACGTAAACGAGTTTTTAGTCTCAACATCAACCGGTGAAGGGCGTTTGCAGTTTCACGACACACTCGCTATATTCTGCCGTCTTGCCTTTTATATGAAAAGTGTTGGCCCCAGCGGATGGCATTGGCACACGAAACGTCTGCGAAGATACTTATTTTTTTTTAACTGTATTTCGAGCCAGTAACTCTTTTAATTCTTCAGATCTTATCTTCTCAGATGCCAAATGCATATCAAAATAATGCACAGAAAACAAATCAGTACATACAAGATATTTGAGTAGGCTTATTCCACATTAGTATTATTCTCTCAGTTTACTATACGGTATTTTCAGAGGAAAAGTGGGAGAAGACAGGATTCTGGACAAATGTAGAAATGACAGTGCCGTAGCCAGAGGAGGGCAGAGGGGCAGAGTGCCCCCCACAGAAATTTTGGCGACGCAATTAGCGATGTTGAAAAATGAAGGAAAGCAAAAACAAAACGGCGAGAGGAGGGAGGGATGGGAAGAGTTGGTGGGAGGAATGGGAGGGGAGAGGGATCTAGGTCTCGGGGATGAGTAATTACGATGGAATCCGCAGCAGAACGGACGGCATATTTTATTTTATGCAGGACGCATTGGCAATAGGCCCCCGAAAAGTCAATCAAAACCTTGGATATTAATGATGTCATCTCGTCTGGAAACAGTGTTCCACATTTTTTCTCCTTTTTTTCAACAGATTATGTCTTGGGGACTGAACCCTAGCCTTTTTTCGGACCCTAATCCTGATTTTGAAACAAAATAAAAAAAAATCCCGAAAAAGTATTGGTTGTCAATGTCATTTTCACTCGGAGGGCGGGCCGCCCCTCCAGAGGTGGCGCCATGTGAGGGCAGGGGGCATCCCCCGTCGGGGAATTTTTACAGTTTCCCCGGGGAGTCTTAGTCGATACGATAAAGCATGCAGTCTCCGAAGGCGACTGTCGCCTCAACGGCTTACCTGTTTTCTGCCTTCAAGAGGACAACTTCTCTAATAAAAACCCAAAATTTTCGGCGGGCTACGCGCGTTGTACGGTCACTCCATTTTCTTCAATATTTCCATTCCACATATCTTCATAGCACAAGTCCTGTCCACCTTACCAAGTAACATGTGGGCAGAGTACACAGCTTATGTAGAGGTCGTAAATTTCATCCCATATCGCAATGAATAGTTACTGTTCTCTAATGTGTGTCATGCTGTACGATCAGTTGGTGAGCGAGTCCAGGTGGTTTCGATACAATGTATGTTATGCCCGATACGGTCTTCAACCCCTACAAATTTCTTTCTTTCTTTTTTTTTTCTTAATGGCTACATACGTTTTTTTTTTGTGGAAGCCTACCAAAAATTTTGGCGCGCGTTGCAGTCTCACGATTCAGATTCAAAAGAATGATATCAGTGCGCAACTTGGCTCTTGAAGTATTAAGTGATATATGCAAAATATACCCTGCAATGACATGGGATAGTTAGGCTCCTTCAAATCCCCTTCTCACCATGCACCCCCTCGACATAGTGGGTTGTCAGAACTTGGGGTCGCTGGAATGGCCCGGCCCCCGTTCGGGAAAATTCCTGCGCCAATCTGAAAACCCCTGTGGAGAACACTGGGATCTAGTGTAAATAGAAGTACCATTTTTCATCTAAGCCTTTCGAGACAGCAAAAAAAATTTCAACAGAGAAGGGGGATACCCCTCCTCCAGGACTGTGGTCAAGACTGGGGAAGATGAGTCGACTTTGTCCCACACACACACCAAAAACCTGGCTACGCCCCTGAGAAATGATTAACATTCCGGTTTCTTGTTTGTCAGTCCGACATCAGAGGGCTTAATCATGGGAATAAACTTCAGTAGCTTCGAAGTTTTATAATTCCTGGATTAACATTGATTTCCTTTAAAAGAAGGAGGTGATTTCCTATCTCCCATCTGTGGCCTGAACAAATTTCTGCATAATTAACTCCCACCATCATACCAAATCTACACATTGTCTAGCCTGCAAAGCTTACGTTGTGATTGTCCCGACCAAGTCACTTAACGTTTGCACTTCAATGAGTTTAGGCGTCCTACGCGTATTTATTTCTGCGTTGTGTCTCTTGAAATTGTTTCTCTCTTTATGTTAATTATATGGAAAACCATGAATGGAATTGTAAGGTTTATGATAAAAAGACAGGAACAACCTTGCGAGGATTTGTTTGTTACTTTTCTTCGTGACCTATTACCTGCATAAGAGGCATTCTAGTGATTCCCATTCTATTGTGATTTCACATAAGAAAAGAGCTGTGAATAATCATGTGAGCATACCTCCCAAGCATCACTATTACAGGATCTGAATGGCGGGAAATTTTAAGTTAATGCTATTATACTTGACAATAAGCCTGGCGTCTTTTTGCAACTGCATCTGACATGCAATGCTCACTTCTCGATAGATAGCATCAAAGAGCACTTCGTGTATTATCATACAGTGTATTTCCTGCATATCGTGAGGTTTTCAAGCAACTCAACAAAGATGATGTTTTACATGGTTGTAGTCGTAATTTTGGTCGACTACGTTCTTTTCTTCCTTTTAGCCGTGTGTCTAGCTGTCTACGCCGTTCAGCGTTATATTACTCACCAGCTTGATCCCGGGCGTGAACAGCATAGAGGTTGTCCTTCCGAACCAGTTTGTCTGGAGGTAAGTCCTTTGACCAGCACAGTTCTTTTCTTGAACATATTACTTTGTTTACTTCCATGTGTTCTAATGCAAGCCCACAGCAAAGGGGACCAGGGCGGAGCCCCTCAGAAATGTTTTGCCCGGCTTAGAAAAGCCACTTCACCCCCCCCCCCCCACCAAAAAAACCATATTTGATCCTTGAAAGCCATCTCGTCCCTCTTATTTTTATTTTCCCGCTACGGGCCTGTTCTGAATGATTAAACTCTTTTAAAATATGAAAATTGTAGAAAGAACTGTGTAAGTAGAAGGGATAGCTTCCGCGTTGAAGGCTTTCAAAACAGCGCTTTCTTGCACCATCCTTACTTAATTGTCTGAAAGGCTCCTTCTAAAGTCTTGTCCCTCCTGGGACGTAATTACTCCCATTGGGAGTACTTTCAGGTTTTTCGCTGCCTGTAGGAGATTTTTTTTAAATTTGTTTGAAGTGATAAGGATAAAATTCTCTGTCATTCCCCCTGTGCTTTAACTTCATCACGTCTTCTGGTTAAATTCCCCATGTTATCCAAATACCGCAGAAAAAAACTTAATATTTATTCGGGGATTGTCTTTGGTGACGCTAAATACAGTTTTAACATCCTGTCTTGTGTGTCTATGTTCAAGCGTCTTTAAACTTAAACTCTTCGGCTTTTCCTCATACACGTATTATATATTGCCAGTTTTCATTCCAGTTTGTATGTGTTCCCGTACCCCGTGATTTTTTTCCGCAGCACGAATGGGTCCAATTACATATTTTACACTAACCTTGACCCTTGCCTGAGAATTATTTTTCATGATTTCGATGGAAAGTTCTCTGAAAATCACTCTCGATTGCCTTGGGACAAAAAATCTTTTTAAACTTCCAATTTCTATGTTACAGCTTACCTGGACCGACCAAGGGCACGTTTCTATTACTATGTTGCTTTGGAATGTATCCATTGCCTTACAGGCACATTAAAGGGAAAATGCAGTCTCCCCAATTAGAATTAGTATACCCCGTCATCCTAATTCATAAGAGGCTTGTTTTGATCATGTGACAACATTTTTGTTACTGAATTGTTAAATTTATGGAGAAAAACTCATTGATTTACCTTTTGTTTGTAATATTTATGTTTAAAACATCTTCAGCTTCAGAGTTACTTAGGCACTGAGGCATGAAAAGATTTCGGATTTAACTTAACCTCATTGGTCAACTGCTTTTCAAACCTAGCTTTCAGTGTTAATAACCAAATTTTTAACTAAGAGTTCCTGATTCTTGAAGACTGCGAAGTCATCAGAACTTCTTCTGACCGTATAGCGACGCCAACTTTTCTTCCTGGCTATATTGCACTATTACGTCGACCATTGAAACGAAAGTGCACCCTCTGTCCAAGAACTGTAAAAAGTAATAACCACGGACTTCCCATATACATGGACAGAGGATAACGTGCCCAATACGGTCGCCACCGTTCGAACAAATTTAGGCTTACCAAGATGACCGCCGGGTTGCCATCATTTGCCCAATTTGACGACGAATCTGCAACATTTTAGACAAAATATAAACATGGATTGAAGAACAATATCACAGTCCTTCATTCTATTTGTTGAATTTCCGCATTTTCCGTATTCCGGAGTTTTTTTTTCCCAGGACGAATGGGGGAAATTTCATTTTTTTTTACCTTAACCCTAACCTGAGCATCATTTTCCACGATTTCAATGGAAATTTCAGAAAATCAGCCCTTATTCGTCCTGGAAAAAAGTTCCGTTTCTCGTCCCGTGCACTGGATGTACAGTATTAACACACAAGTATCTAAGCCTTCACGTTAGGGCTGGGCCAACATGCAGCGTGCAAATGCAATAGCGCCTATATCCTATGCAGTGTTTCCACTCTACCCGAAACTCGGTTAATCTGGGTACTCGTCGGGAAATTTTCATGAAAGGGGATTATTTCGGGAAATCTGGGAAAGACATATGTAGTATGGAAATAACGTATGGCTTGACAGAGTGAAATCCTGAATCAGCCATTAAAGTAGCATTAAAGAAGCGTTATTGAAAATATCAGGAAATACCAAGCAGATTTCAGGAAATTTTTGATTCCATTTCAGGAAAAATGAGTGTAGAAGCACTGATCCTATGGTGTTTTACATACAACCTGTATTGTATGCATGTCAACTTTCAAAATGTTACGTTCTTTGTCAAGCACACTGTTGTCATATTTGAATTTCTCTTGCATTATTAAAGGTATTTTTAAGAAGTCATGTATTGGTAGTACTCAGGCCTAATTGGTGATACTGTCGATGTGCGGGATATTTTATACAGTATTAGTTGCACCGTAGGAAATCAGGATCGAGAGTGTTCGAGAGTGTTCTAGCCTAGTCCGCAGTTTAAATTCATGGCTCAATGGTAGATCTCAGAGAGTTGTTGTTAATGGTAATTTCTCTTCTTGGAAAGAAGTTACAAGTGGAGTTCCACAGGGTTCTGTTCTTGGCCCGCTTCTTTTCTTAATTTTCATCAATGATATTGATAGCTCTCTCACATCTAGTATTAGTAAGTTCGCTGATGATACTAAGCTCTATAGGAAGGTTAGTGATAAGGATGATGCCTCATTACTGCAAAAAGACTTGGATAGGTTATTTTCATGGTCTCAGACTTGGCAAATGTCTTTTAATGCAGATAAGTGCAAAGTCCTTCACTTTGGTCCTAAAAATTTCAGCTATGATTATAACATGAATGGTAGTATTCTGAGTGATGTGACTTTTGAGAAGGATCTGGGTGTAGTTATTACAGGTGATTTAAAGCCATCTAGACAGTGTGCAGCTGCTGCTGCTAGGGCTAATAGGGTGCTTGGATTGATCAAGAGGAATTTCAGTAGTTTTAGTAAAGAAATTGTACTAAATCTGTATAAGCAGTTGGTAAGACCCCACCTCGACTATGCAGCCCAGGCTTGGAGTCCCTTCTATGAAAAGGACAAGCTTCTTTTAGAGCAAGTTCAGCTGAGGAGAGCCACTCGCCTTATACCCGAGGTGAGACACCTACCTTATCATGTTAGACTTAAGCACCTTGGGCTTACCACCCTGGAGTTGAGAAGGATTAGGGGAGACATGCTTCAGGTGTACAAATTTCTCTTTGAAAGGAATCCTTTGTCCTCTTGCAATTATTTAAAGGTTCAATGTAATTCTCGGGTTCGAGGCCATTGTAAGAAGCTGGTTAAGAATTTTGCAAGGCTCGACATTAGGAAGTTCAGCTTTTCTCATAGAGTTGTTAACGAGTGGAATAGTCTGCCTGAGTGGGTAGTTAACTCCACATCTGTGCACTGCTTTAAGGTTAACATTGACAAGTTCTTCCATAAGTGCGGTAGAATCTAATTGTGCTGGGCTCGTTTGGTATTGGTTGGTTCTTTGTTTTCAGTTATGGTTGTTTGGACTTCAGGGCATCTAATGGGGCCTTAGCCCTCCTTTGCCCTTTAACCTGTTATGTTATGTTATGTCTGCTGATGGGGATTCCCATACTAGTTCAGGGAGCAAAGTGTGCGTGAGAACTAGGCCTAGGTACCCTAGGCTAGTTCTAGCCTAGCCTAAGTTAGGTCTACGGTACAACGTTAGGCCCAGGCCTACGTACGTACCTGGTCCACCAGGAACTTGGCCTAGTAAGGCACAAAGTCCCTAGTGGGCCGGTTGGTTAATGAGGCAGATAGCATCCTTAAGCTAGAAGGCCCCAAGCTTCTTGAATAGCGGTCCTGTGATCCTTTTGAACTGCAAGACACTAGTTTTGGCTTCAACAGCTTCTGGCGGCAGGGAGTTCCAGTCATCAGTGACTCGCTGAGAAAAGTAGTACCTCTCAGCATAAGAGTCGTTGCTTAAGAATCGTAATTGCATGCCCCCTTGTGATCATGTGGGATTTCTGATGACATTGTAGTTGGAAAAGATCATGAACAGGGGTTCTGTCATAACCTCTCATAATTTTAAAAACTTCGATCAGGTCAGCCCAGTGCCTTCTTGCTTCCAATGACATTAAATTAGTACGTTTGAGTCTCTCTGAATAATCTTTATCACAGAGGTTGGGAATCAATTTTGTAATCCTCCTCTGTACTCCTTCAATTAAGTCACTATCTTGTTGAAGATATATCGCCTCCATATCTGGGAGCAGTAATCAAGGTGAGGCCTCACCAGACTTTTATAAAGTTGTAAAATGTTTGGCTTGCTTTTGTCCTAATAACACTTTTTAATGAGCCCTACAATCTGGTTAGCTGTTTTATGACAGCTTTAGCTACTTGACCACTGACAGCGTAGAAAGTGACTTATCAATAATTACACCAAGGTCCTTTTCTTGTGACACTTCAGTAAGCTTTACATTGTTGATAAAATAGTCATAATTTGGATTCCCTTTTCCAATGTGCATTACTTTACACTTAGATGAGTTGAATAACATTTGTCAGTCCTTGCTCCAATCCACTAATTTGCATAAGCCTAGGCCAATAATGCACAATTAATAGCCCATCGCTGAAAGGCTTGCTCCATACCCATACTGGAAAGTTCAACAGTTTTCACACAGATTTGTGGCGTCAGTATAAAACTGTTTGCCAGACTTTTTGGTGTAGGCTATGGCATGATCATCAAATTCTATAAACTTTTCCGTACTGGCGTGGCGCACAACGACAATATTATTGTGGCTTAGCACTAACAATAGTCAACAACCACAGTACACCTGCAGTAACAAACAGTAATGCATTGTACGGTGATTCTGTCTGAGACTTATGTACCTGGTTTACGTACCTGGTCCACCGGGAACTTGGCCTAGTAAGGCACAAAGTCCCTAGTGGCCTGGTTGGGTAATGGGGCAGATAGCTTCCTTAAGCTGGTAGTATGCCCCCCCCCCCCCCAACTTACGTCTTGAATAGCAGTCCTGTGCTCCTTTTGAACTGTAAGACAGTTTTGGCCTTAACAGCTTCTGGCATCAGGGAGTTCCAGTCATCAATGACTCGCTGAGAAAAGTAGTACCTCTCAGCATAAGAGTCGTTGCTTAAGAATCGTAATTGCATGCCCCCTTGTGATCATGTGGGATTTCTGATGACATTGTAGTTGGAAAAGATCATGAACAGGGGTTCTGTCATAACCTCTCATAATTTTAAAAACTTCGATCAGGTCAGCCCAGTGCCTTCTTGCTTCCAATGACATTAAATTAGTACGTTTGAGTCTCTCTGAATAATCTTTTATCACAGAGGTTGGGAATCAATTTTGTAATCCTCCTCTGTACTCCTTCAATTAAGTCACTATCTTGTTGAAGATATATCGCCTCCATATCTGGGAGCAGTAATCAAGGTGAGGCCTCACCAGACTTTTATAAAGTTGTAAAATGTTTGGCTTGCTTTTGTCCTAATAACACCTTTTAATGAGCCCTACAATCTGGTTAGCTGTTTTATGACAGCTTTAGCTACTTGACCACTGACAGCGTAGAAAGTGACTTATCAATAATTACACCAAGGTCCTTTTCTTGTGACACTTCAGTAAGCTTTACATTGTTGATAAAATAGTCATAATTTGGATTCCCTTTTCCAATGTGCATTACTTTACACTTAGATGAGTTGAATAACATTTGTCAGTCCTTGCTCCAATCCACTAATTTGCATAAGCCTAGGCCAATAATGCACAATTAATAGCCCATCGCTGAAAGGCTTGCTCCATACCCATACTGGAAAGTTCAACAGTTTTCACACAGATTTGTGGCGTCAGTATAAAACTGTTTGCCAGACTTTTTGGCGTAGGCTATGGCATGATCATCAAATTCTATAAACTTTTCCGTACTGGCGTGGCGCACAACGACAATATTATTGTGGCTTAGCACTAACAATAGTCAACAACCACAGTACACCCGCAGTAACAAACAGTAATGCATTGTACGGTGATTCTGTCTGAGACTTATGTACCTGGTTTACGTACCTGGTCCACCGGGAACTTGGCCTAGTAAGGCACAAAGTCCCTAGTGGCCTGGTTGGGTAATGGGGCAGATAGCTTCCTTAAGCTGGTAGTATGCCCCCCCCCCCCCAACTTACGTCTTGAATAGCAGTCCTGTGCTCCTTTTGAACTGTAAGACAGTTTTGGCCTTAACAGCTTCTGGCATCAGGGAGTTCCAGTCATCAATGACTCGCTGAAAAAAGTAGTAACGTCTCAGCATAAGATTAGGTCGCTGCTTAAGAATGGTCATCTTGGACTTGGCTGTAGTTAAGTTGGCATGGCGTATGTAGTCCCTCACTCATTGCAAGACATAATTTGGTGCAATTTTGTGGCATACAGCATGCAAACTTTCCAGTATGGCTCCATATTTGGCCTAGGCCTATGGGCTTAATGTAATTAGGCCTAGCCAGTAGCTTCGACCAGTGTTCCGTGCACACCTTGACTACTCCTTGTACAGGACTCTCATGTGAGCTACCTTCACTTTGTTTTACATTTCTCACCAGCTTGATCCTGGGGGTGAACAGCAAAGAGATGGTTGTTCTTCTGAGCCACCTTCCCTGGAGCCTAAGGTAAGTCCTTTGACCAGCACTGTTCTTTTCTTGAAATTCATGTTACTCTTTTTACTCTTATTTGCTGTAATCCAAGCCAGTGGCGTAGCCAGGGGGGGGGGGCGAGTTGCCCCCTCTGGAAAAATTTGGGGGAAATTTTGAAAGTGAATATGTGGTGAAATTTGCGCATGATCTGGTAAAATTTTAAATTTCTCAACCAGTACACTTTACTTATTTAAAAGTATATGCCACACTGGCACAACCAGTCCTCATTAAAGGTTGTGTGACATGCCACCAAAAAAGCTGTTTCACTTGTCACTTAACGAATTAAGTCCTCCAATCAAAGATCCGTTGGAATTATTTCAATATCTTTTACCGTTCTCAAAACATACATCTTCAAAGTTTGATGGTTCCTGAAGAAACTAATTGCCTATGCAAAACTAATGATGTGGAGTGTTGCACAGTGTCATGATTTCTTTAAAACCCTATATAAGTTATCTCTTAATTACTGATCATATAAATTACAATCTGGTTAGTGATATCAATATTTTTCAAGGAAAAAATTTTGACTTTTATAATAAACCCCTCAGGGAATAACAATGCCACCAGTGTCCTTGAAATTAAGGTTGAAAAAACAACGGCTAACATGTGCCATATATGGTGTGTCCCTCTTTCGATGTCACATATTTGCATATTTAGCTTATTTTTATTCATGATACAAGTGTGAAATAGAAATTTCCCTGTAAAATGGTCAATATCTGATGGATTTTAATGGAAATTGCGGCTATTTTTCTGGATTTTTAATGCTATTTACATCAAATATCCAACTATGTTATTTTCATGTCACACAACCTTTAAGGTTTTCAGAGTCCAGAGATCCCATGCTGTATAAAACAGATAGTAAAACATAACTAGTACAACTTACATGGTGTCCATCATTCATCTCTGAAAACCTTAAAGGTTGTGTGACATGAAATAACGTATTGGATATTTGATGTAAATAGCTTAAAAATCCAGAAAATAGCCACAATTTCCACTTAAAATCCATCAGATTATTGACCATTTTACAGGGAATTTTCTATTTCACACTGTATCATGAATAAAAATAAGCTAATATGCAAATATGTGACATCTGAAGAGGGACACCCCATAGATGTCACAATGTTAGCCGTTGTTTTTTTCAACCTTAATTCAAGACACTGGTGGTAAAAACAAACATTGTTATTCCCCTGAGGGGTTTATTATAAAAGTCAAATTTTTTCACTTGAAAAATATGATATCGAACTAACCAGATTGTAATTTATATGATCCGTTTAAGAGATAACTTATATAGGGTTTTAAAGAAATCAACACTGTGCACACTCCACATCATTAGTTTTGCCATAGGCAATTAGTTTCTTCAGGAACCATCAAATTTGAAGATGTATGTTTTTTGAGAACGGTAAAAGATATTGAATAATTCCAACGGTCTTTGTTGGAGGACTTATTGTTAAGTGCAAGTGTAACAGCTTTTTTTGTGCATGTCACACAACCTTTAATGAGGACTGGTTGTGCCAGTGTGGCATATACTTTTAAATAAAGTAAAGTGTACTGGTTGAGAATTTAAATTTTACCAATCATGCGCAAATTTCACCACATATTCACTTTCAAAATTTACCCCAAATTTTTCCAGAGGGGGCAACTCGCCCCCCCCCCCTGGCTTACGCCACTGGCTTTGGGATTACAGCAACTAAGAGTGGAAAAAGATAACATGAATTTCAAGAAAAGAACAGTGCCTGGTCAAAGGACTTACCTTAGGTCTCCAGGGACGGTGGCTCAGAAGAACAACCATCTCTTTGCTTCACCCCCAGGATCAAGCTGTGAGAAATGGTAAACAAGTGAAGGTACTTCCATGAGAGTCCCTGTACAAGGAGTATCAAGGTGTGCACGGAACCTGGTCGAGCTACTGGCAAGGCCTAATTACATTACGCCCCTAGGCCTAGGCCAAATATGGAGCCATACTGGAAAGTTTTGCATGCTGTAGGCCACAAAATGCACCAAAGTATGTCTTCAATAAAGTGAGGACTACATACTCCATGCACTTAGCCCCACTACAGCAAGTCCAGATGACCATTCTTCAGCATCGACCTAATCTTATGCTGAGACGTTTTACTACTTTTTTTCAGCGAGTCTTGTGACTGGAACTCCCTGATGCCTAAAGCTTGTGTAAGGCCAAAAACTGTCTTACAGTTTCAAAAGGAAGCACAGGACTTCTATTCAAGACGTAAGTTGGGGGGGGGGGGGGCCATACTACCAGCTTAAGGAAGCTATCGGCCCCATTACCCAACCAGGCACAGGGTACTTTGGTGGCCTTACTAGGCCAAGTTCCCGGTGGAACCAGGTCCGTAAACAAGTACATAAGTCTCAGACAAGAATCACCGTCAAGCCCGATTTTCCGGTTCACAAAATGGTAAATTCCGTTTTCACTTTTATTTCGTTTTCCGTTTTCAATTTTCCTTTTCGAGATTCCTGTTCGAAAAATGGCAATTAAATTTCTATTTTTCCCTAAAATTCCCTTTTCTTTAAAGTGTCCCTCATTTTTAAACCCACAATTACAAACTGTTTAATGTTATTGGACCGATCATCTGTCGAAAAATCGGGAAAAATTTAGCATGGGAAATTTTATTACTCAAGGATTTAACCACCCATTTTGGAAAACTGGAACCTAAAATACACTTCTGTTTCCAAAATTTTAAATAATTCCCCAAAAAAACATTTTTTAATTTCAGCCAAAATTATCAGCAGGGTTCAAAGATTTGCAAAAAAAGCTACTCAAATGTACGTCATCAATTGGTTGCGTCAAAGCACATTTTGCTTTAGTTTGGAAATCTTTTACAACTGGACTTTCAGTAAGTTTTGGGCGAACAGTTTTCAAAAAATATATTCATTCAAGGGTAACCAAGTAATTAAAATTTTACCCTTGAAGTTTTAAGAGACTGTAACGTTAATTACGTATTTGGGGAACTGAGGGGATGGCTACTTAATAAATTATGTAAGACTACAACTTTAGTGCGTCCAACAAAACACGATCAGAATCTCCACGTGATCGGTGAATGAAAAAAAAAACTAAACAGTTGATAAAGGTTCACTTTTCCCCGGGAAATGTGGGAGCCCCTTTTTTCCATATTTTTGTTTTCGGCAGATACGTACTTCAGAAGGAGGGCCAGAAGTCCTCAAGTGCCTTTATTTTGGGAGAAAAGTCTAGCTCGTTAAAATGCCAAAATCTTGTTCTGTGGTTTTCTTTTTGTGACGTAATTTTCCCTAAACAAGTAATTCCGTACATTCTGCGACAAAATCGGGCCCCGTACAAAGCATTATGTTACGTTACTGCAGTGTACTTGTGGTTTGTTGACCCATGTTAGGCTAAGGGACAATAATTTGTCGTTGTGCGCCACGCCAGTACGGAAAGTTTATAGAATTTGATGATCATGCCATAGCCTACCCAAAAAGTTTTGGCAACATTTTTATATTGAGCCACAAATCTGCGTAAAAACTGGGTTGAACTTTCCAGTAAAGGGTATGGAGCAAACCTTTCAGCGTGGGCTATTATTGTGCAGGGTTATTGGCCTAGGCTTATGCAAATTTGTGGGTTGGAGCAAGGACTGACAAATGTTATTCAACTCTCCCAAGTGTAAGTAATGACATTGAAAAGGGGAAACCAAATTATGACTTTTTATCAACAATGTAAAGCTTAATG
>JAIZAY010000323.1:0-59695 GCA_029531755.1 Holothuria leucospilota | reverse complement strand
AAATTTCTTTTGAGCCATGCACATCAAATTCCATGCAACATGAAAAGGTATAAAATCTCACTGACATAAGAACTGGAGCCGATTTCTGTGCTCTTAAAATGCAATATTGCGAGAGCTTCCGGGGGCTTTGCCCCCTGGACCCCGCTGGACCCCTATCGCGGGCCCCTGGATACCACGCGTAGGAACTCGCGCTTCGCGCTCGTGGTGCACCTTCGGTGCACATGAGATTTTCCATCTTGCCCCCCCCCCTCCTTCAAAATTTCTGGATCCGCGCCTGCAGATGGTGATTGTTAATACACTTACGACTACAAAGCATTCTGAAAACGCCCTTGCTAATCCTTCACACCTTTGCTATACTACGATCAGCTCCAAAAATATCCCAAAGATATCCCTTTTTTACTCTAAGAAACCTTAATTACAAAAATTTCTCAAGGGGAGGGCTACAACCCCGCCCCTTAGACCCCTCCCCCAGGCTGACACCTTTAAAAAGTGACAAAGGAAGGTCCCCACTGTGAAATAAAAAAGGCAGGGTGAATAAAAAAGGTGCAATTTAAAACGCCGCCACTGCAATTAGTAAAAACATCCAGCCAGTGGGAAAAAATTAGAATTCACTAAATTATGGACATTTCCAGTCATGTACGATCAGTTTCCAAAAATATCCCAAATATAGCACCATTTGCACCTAAGCACCCTTTAAAATTAAACAAAATTTCTCAAGGGGACGGGAAACCCCCCCCCCTTAGACCCATCCCGGGATGACACCTTTATATAGGGGACAAAGGAAATCCCCTCTGTATACAAAACGCAGAGCGCATAACAAAAGTGCAATTTAAACGCCTCTACTCAGTTGGGAAAAACATCCAGCCGGTCGGAATTTGGGACCATTCACCCCCCCAAATATATCACCCAAAGCAACGGGCCGGGTGGGGTCCATGATCTCCGCAATGATCCACGCTGCGAAGCGTTGTTTCAGCTTTTGGGACATAATGAAATAACATTTGAAGTAATTCCGTTGACCTCCGTGTATTTCACCCTGGCATATCATCTGATGATAGTCATGTTAACTTTGGAACGATAATTCTTATTAGAATAGGACAACGTCAGTCATCATATGGGGGGGGGCCTAGAGAAAAGGGCGCTATAGAAAGACGCAACCTCTTCAAAACCCAATTGATTTGGTTTTGTGCTAAGTTCATGTAGGTCCTCCCGCCCGCCCACCCCCCCCACCTCCCCAACACACCACACCCCCCACGCACACACGCGAAAAAAGAACATTCTGATACCTAGTGATTGACGCCCTGCACCCGTTTTTCTACCTTTAAAAACTCCAAACAGGTTATTTCTCTTTTGGGGTTGAGGACGGCAGCAGACCATCATACCCTACTTGCTTGCTTTGGTCTAGAGGCCGTCATGTAAGCTGATAAAATGACCCAAAGTGATCACCCCCAGTTGGAAAAGCTGGATCTGCCGTCTGTTTCATTACCAATGCCAACTTAATTCTTGACATTTTGAAGCTTCGAGTCATTTTTTCTGACGCACCATTTTGTTACACCAATAGTTTTCGCGACCCCTTACAGTATTATTTCAATCAGGCCAGTTTTTTTCCCTTACACCGGGTCTGCCACCCATGCAGGCAGACACTGGGTTAGACGTCCATCAACACGTTTGCAATTTTGAAATAAAGCGCTTTTAGTCAGTTTACCGTATTTTCATTAGCAGGTATCGTATATAAGGTGGAGGGCGTTAGGACGCCCCGGGTTGGAAGAAAAAGAAAAAAGAAACCCAAAAAGAATCTGGAAATGAAAAAAGCGAGACAAAGAGAAAAAGAAAAAGGAAAAAGAAAAGGGCAAAGGGATTAAAATTGAAGGACAAAAACCCCAAAAGGAAAATTAAAACGTAAAGGGTAAAAAGGGCAGAAAATGGGAAATTAACGCCTGCAAATTAGCACAAATATGCTATTTTGGATATTACAGGGGAACATCGCAGTGTGTTTAAATGTAAGAATCTTTGTAAACTTAGCATGTAACAATTCCATCATACCACCTTTATTACATTAAAACGTATCTTTCACGTAAAGTTCAGGTTCTGGGGTAACATGCAAAGGAGAGGGGCACGTGACGCCGTAAAGTGGTAAGTTTTTGACCCAAAAGGTAAACTAATGGCTGAAGGACGTTTAACTTAAATAATTCCTACAGGTGTAGGATGAGGTGTTTTAATTGAAAAAAACGGTTGGTGAAGCCTGATTTTAATTGTTTTCTATTACAAATCTTTCCATTCCGCAACTTACTAAAATTTCGCCAACACTTCCTTGAGCTTTCACCTTCAATTTATTAGGCTCAATTTGTTCTCGTTCATAAGGCAGGCGTACGTCGGTGCAGATGACAGTTTTTTCTGTTGACTCTATTTTGTCCAAGACATACTATTTTATGGAGGTACCAAGTTATTCTATACAGTGATTAAAGGGATATTTTTTAAATGGAGACTTGCCTTAGTTGAAACACATTTAGTAAGACAACTTACAAGCAGTTTTTCAGTACAGAGCCTATCATACATTTTCTTGACTCGCGGCCAAAAATTACTGACAATTTCTGGCCTTTCAGACACCTGTACTATACGTAGGTCAGCGAAAAGATCCCTTGCAAGAGCCCAGCTCCATTTTTCCATGACTTCCCACAGAATAGCAGTGGATTCCCCTCAATCCTCGTCTACTTTGTCCGTGGATCATTTCACGGATAACCGATTCAAAAATGCAGTTTCCCTGTCCGCGATTTGGTCCATTTGGCCCCAACAGTTTTACTTCGTTTGCTTCTACTCACACGGAGAATCAGATTTCCTACGAAAACCCAATTTTTTCAAATTTGTCCTCAAAAGACAGCCCCAAGAATTTTCAAAATTTGTTCCAGTCAAAAGCCCTAATTTTGTTTTAATTTTTTAACCCCATTTTTTAAAATTTTCGGCCGTGAAAGACACGAAATATTTTTTTTTTTTTATTTTCCAGTCAAGACGTCCTCGTTGCCAAAACGTCCCCCACTATTGGTCAAAAACGTCCCCCTACCAAAACGCACCTCCAGGAGACTGAACCGCTGGTAGTGTTTATGATAGTTTTCGTAAACATTGTGAGATTATTCCTTGTAATGTTTTTTATTAGAACAACGAGAGTACAAGTTGACCCAGGTTACATAACGGTCGGACACAGGTTTACCATATAGTGTCAGTGGCGCGCGCCAGCAAGTGGTGACTTGGGGGATTGGGGGGTGGACACACAAGGGGGGGGTGTGAGTTGGTGACAAAAAGATTATGTTGTAGTTCCACCCCAAGAATACCCCTACAAAATCAGTGATTGCTGGAAACGAGTACCTGCAAAGGGGTTGTACGCTTGGCAGATCCTTTCTTTGCCTCCCGTCGTATGCAGGCAGCCATTTCGGGGAATGAGTCTGAAGGTAGGGGTGTGACCCTCCCCTTTGAGAAATTTTTGTTCATTTAAGGTGGCTTAGTTGGTGGGACACAAATTCAAATCAACCTTCACAAATTTTCTACAAAAATTGCACATCTTGATGGCTGCTATTAAGGCCGACAAGTGCCATTTCCGGCGATTTGGGCTGTATTAAAATCTCAAAATTTCTTGGTACGCTCCGCGCCAACCTATGGTGGCGCTCCCCTTAGATAGTAAACGAGAGCCAACGCCAACAAAATTCCCCAGCCCTCCAGAGCCACCAAAAAATATCTTAGCTACACCATTGCTAAATGTGTTGTTGTTATTTCCTTTTTCTTTAAATATACTACTTTGGGCAAATATTAAGTTGGAGTGTGGAAAGGGTCGGGGTTCAAGGTCGAGAAATCGCATCTTGTCTGCCCCCCCCCCCCATGTCAAACATCTTCCTACGCCGCTGTTTCGGGATCATTCTAAAACTTTCTGAATGTTTTTCAGAAATCTATTGGGACACGCACCACCCATGCCCCCCCCCCCCTTCGTACCGGCGTCACTGATTTTAGCAGTTACTAAGATTTGCATTTTGCGATGTCTATTCTGCAAATTCCGGGTCTGCGCAGTCTGCAAAATAGCACATCTGTTTTGCATCTACGCCTGAACGTAAATAAAATGTTCACGCTTTTTAAGTATACAAAACGTTCCTGTAGCATTATATATGTAATACAAAAACGTTCCCGCATATGATACGTTAACATGAAATAAGCAACAAACTGCAACTTATAAGAAACATGATGGTAATAAGAAAGGCGGTTTTAGCAAGGATATAGGAATAATCTCTTCAAGTGTTAGAAAAGTTAAATTGCAATTGATTTGTTGCAGATGATAAGATTCAGTGAAAACTTTTTGATTGTTTAAATATATGAGTTGACTGTTACTGGTTGGTTAACTTGGTTACGAAAGTTCCTATTTTTCAGAACGGTAATTTATCGCGAAATGAAAAGTACTTAGTGCCGCTAACCGTTTGCTATGGCGCCGGCCACGGGGGCATGGGGGCGCACGTTCCCCCAATCGATTTCTGAAAATTCCCAATATTTTTTTTAAATGAGCATAAAAGACGTTTAAGCTCTAATTTGTGCACGGGGTGGGGTGTGATGTGTTTCCGACTAAGGGATGGATCTATTTTAATCCACTTCTATCAAAAGTCGTTCAAGTATCAAACTTTTTATTAATCCTTCGCAAACTATCAAAATTTTCGCTCGCTTCCAGCAACACCTCAGCGCTGTGCTAATTATCAATACCGTCCATACTTCTTTGTATAACGGGTGCCATGCCAGGGCCAAAATACCATTAAAATAATGAGAATTTCTAAGGATGTAATTAGTTCAAGAATTTGCCAAAGGTAGCACCATTTTGCATCTGATTTCACCTAACATTAACAAAAGTTTCTCAAGGGGAGGAGTTGTCACCCCTCCATTAGACAACACAGCCTTCCTTTACACCAAAAATAAGAATTCACTGAATTAAGGGAATCTTCCATCATATGACCAGTTCGAAAATTTGCTAAAAAGCTTCATTTTGCAACTAAGCCACCTTAAATGAACAAAAATTTCTCAAAGGGGAGGGTCACACCCCTCCCCTTAGACTCATTCCCCGAATGGCGCCTGCACGAGGGGGCAAAGAAAGGATCTGCCACGAGTAAAACCCCTTGCAGGTACTCGTTTCCACAATTACACTGATTTTGTAGGGGTATCTGGGGTGGAACTACAACATAATCTTTTGTTGTGTCCCACCCCCCAAGTCACCACTTGCTGGCGGCGCCACTGACACTATATGTAACCTGTGTCCGACCGTATGTAACCTGTGTCCACTGTACTCTCTTTTTTCTAATAAAAACATTACAAGGAATATCAAATGTTTACAAAACTATCATAACACTACCAGCGGTTCAGCTCCTGGAGGCGTTTTGGTAGGGGGACGTTTTGACCAATAGTGGGGACGTTTTGGCAACGGGACGTCTTGACTGGAAAATATTTCGTTTCCGGCCGAAATTTTTAAAAATTGGGGTCAAAATTAAACAAATTAGGGCTTTTACTGAAACAATTTGAAAATTTGGGGCTGTTTTGAGACAATTTGAAAAATTTGGGTTTTCGTAGGAAATCTACTCTCGTTGTGAGTAGAAACGAGTAAACTGTTGGGGCAAATGACCAATCGCGACAGGGAACTGCATTTTTAATCGTATCCGTGAAAGCTCCCCGACAAAGTAGACGGATTGAGGGGGAGTCCCTGAATATTCTGTGAGTCATTGAAAATGGAGCTGGGCTCTTGCAAGGGATCTTTTCGCTGACCTACGTAACAGGTCTGAAAGGCCAGAAATTGTCATAATTTTGGACGAGAGTTCAAGAAAATTATGATAGGCTCTGTACTGAAACTGTTGTAAGTTTCTTACTAAACGTGTTTCAACTAAGGCAAGTCTCATTTAAAAATGTCCTCTAATCACTGTTAGAATACTTTTAACTCCATAAAATAGTATGTCTTGGACAAAATAGAGTAAACAGAAAAAACTGCCTCTGCACCGACGTACTCATGCCTATGAACGAGAACAATTGAGCTAATAAATTGAAGGTGAAAGCTCAAGAAGTGTGCGAAATTTTCGTAAGTTGCGGAAAGATTTGTAATAGAAAACAATTAAAATAGGCTTCACCAACCGTTCAATTAAAACACCTCATCCTACACCTGTAGGAATATTTAAGTTAAACGTCTTCAGATAGTTTACCTTTTGGGTCAAAAACTATTTAGGGCACTTGCCCCTCTCCTTTGCATGTTACCCCAAATGAACTTACGTGAAAGATACGTTTTAATGTAATAAAGGTTGTATGATGACTGTTACATGCTAAGTTTACAAGATTCTTACATTTAAACACATGGATGGTCCCTGTAATATCCACAATAGCATATTTGTGCTACTTTTCAGTCTTTCATTTCCATTTTCTGCTTACCCTTTCCCTTTTAATTTTTCCTTTTGGGTTTTTGTCCTTCATTTTAATCCCTTTGCCCTTTTCTTTTTCCTTTTTCTTTTTCTCTTTGTCTCGCTTTTTTCATTTTCCAATTCTTTTTGGTTCTTTTCTTCCAACCCGGGGCGTCCTAACGCCCCCTATATACGATCCTGCTAATGAAATACGGTAACTGACTAAAAGCGTTCATTTCAAATT
This sequence comes from Holothuria leucospilota, assembly GCA_029531755.1. NCBI lineage: Eukaryota > Metazoa > Echinodermata > Holothuroidea > Aspidochirotida > Holothuriidae > Holothuria > Holothuria leucospilota. The sequence goes on along the minus strand of JAIZAY010000323.1, from coordinate 53,056 downwards.
GCAAACGTGTTGATGACGTGTAACCCAGGGTCCACCTGCATGGTGGGGTGTAAGGGAACAGGCCTGATGAAATCTAATGTAAGGGGTCGGAACCTATTGGTGTAACAAAATTGTGGTCAGAAAAATGACTCGAAGCTTCAAAATGTCAAGAATTAAGTGGCATTGGTAATGAACAGACGGCAGATCCAGCTTTCCAACTGGGGTGATCACTTTGGGTCATTTTCAGCTACATGAGGCCTCTAGACCAAGCAAGCAAGTAGGGTATGATGGTCTGCTGCGTCCTCAACCCAAAAGAGGAATAATGTTTGAGTTTAAAGGTGAAAACGTGCAGGGGCGTCAATCCGTATTCAAATGTGTGTGTGGGGGGGGGGGCGGGGGACATACATGACTTAGCACAAACCAATCAATTTGGTTTTGAAGAGGTGCGTCTTTCTATAGCCCCCCCTCCCCTTATGATGACTGACGTTGTCCTATTCTAATAAGAATTATCGTTCCAAAGTTAACATGACTATCATAGATGATCTGCCAGGTGAAATACACGGAGTCCACGGAATTACTTCAAGATTTTTCGTTCAGGTGAAAAAGGGTATTAACAGACGGTTAATATAATTATTGTCTTCAAACTTCCTTAAGTCCCAGGAAAATCATGGGCGTGGATCCATCTCCAAAAGTGTGTGTGTGGGGGGGGGGGGGACTTTTCCACATTTTTGAATCGCCGTCCAGGTGGAAGAAGCAGTGTTGGTAGCCAGAATTTACGTCACGGGGAGGCAATAAGTTTTGTGATCGTCGGCATGGGGGAGGGGTCTAAGGGAAATTTTCTAGAACTGAATGCCCTCAGATGCGATGTGGTGCCACAAAAGTGTACGATTTTTAGGTTATTTTTCTTCTAAAAATTTCGTTTTCCTAGGCATAATTGCAGTCTGCTCCATCATTTTTGAAAAAGTGAGGGGGACTTTTTGACGATGTCACCCTTCCAAAAAAGTGAGAGGGACGCGTCTCCCCGTTCCCCCATGATCCACGCCCATGGGAAAATTGTACACGCAATCATGCTGTACCTGCGTGGAGTCCACAGAAACATTCTTGGACTATAATAAATTTTTCCTTTACATTTTAAAAGGATATCCAAGGTTGACAGAGAACAGTATAGAGCCTCCCGTGAGCTGTGAATTAGTTACAGTTTACAAAGGAGGGACCAACGGGATTCTCACTACCCGAAATCCATATGGGAGGAGATATATATCACCTTGTATTTTCAGGTACAGCAAGAGGGATGGTGGACAGGCAAAATTCGTTTCAGAAAAGATTTTCGTCGTTATTGAACGTCGCGGTAAAATGTTTGGAAAATAAGCAACGGCAATTACGTACTTTCAAGCTTTCAAACCATGTACTAGACTAGATTAGTCAAAGATCCCATAATGATGAGAGCCCTACAGAGAAGGAGATGTACTTTTTAGAAAAATGTTTGCATTTGAATGATTTCTTGCGTCAAAGTTTTGTCAATGGGGTGTAAACCATGTCGTATGGGCGCGAAGCGCGCCGAAATTTTGAATAAAATATTAGTCCATGACAAAACCTGCATTCAGAACCTGCATCGGACACTGTGACTTTCCCACCAACCTATGCTATTGAGAAACGAACCTTCTGACTGGAATTCTTAAAAAGCACTTTTGCTCCTTTGTTCCCCCGTGAGCAGTTACCGAAAGCTATTGAAAATAAGGACAACTCTGACGCAAATCTTGACGCTAGCGGAGCGTTCGAAAATTTGGAATTTGTCAAGAATTTCCAAAACTTATGATAGTTTGAGAACAGTTTGTGAAAGAAAATGGTAAGAACCATGAAACCAATCATCAAAAATAAATCTCACCCTCCACAGAAATCTGTAGCTTAAACGACTTTTGTGACCATTTTAAAAATTTTCAAGAATCGGTGGGGTAGGGGACACCCGTCACCCATTGCCCACTGTGACGACGCAACTGTCTGTAGCTTAAAAACCTTTTGAGTTCATTTTAAAACTTTTCAGACAGTTTTGAAATCGAATAGGGTATGCACGCCGCTACTTTGTCTGCAACAGCTGGTGCCACTGTGCACAATAGCACGTCACCTGACAGCTTGTCTTTTGCATTCTGCAAGGTCTGTATGGCGAAAACTTTGCCTCTCAATTCCTCTAGATTACAAAAACTTTCACTCTTTAACACAAAATTTGTACTAATTTCAGTGCAGCTATAGCAGGGCCAATACTGCATATGTCACGATGTTTACTTATCAAGATCTTAAGTCAAGGACCATTATTCAGCTATTCACCTGTTTCGAACATTGTAGCTCTTCTTTCGTCGCCAACCACTGTGAAGTTAGTTAGTTAGTTAGTTAGTTAGTTAGTTAGTTAATTAGTTAGTTAGATGAGGTTTAACGTCCCAGTTTCCAACCAATTGGTTCAAGTCGAGATGACCACGGCTTTTTTCCAGTTGTGGCTCACTGGCTTGTTTTCCCTGCTCCATTGCTTATGCTGAGCACCAAGCACAAAGCCAGTAGGTTCCATTTTTAAAGTCTTTGGTATGACCCAGCCAGGATTTGAACCCTAGACCAACCACTGCGAAAGAGATCTAAAGAGATAATCCAGCTATATAGCTCCACCCAACCCCTAGAGAAATATATACTTTGAATACGTTCTTAGACACTTTTATTAATTTTTTGCTCTTCCTTTTTCTTTCTCCTTTTCTTTTTTTTCTTCCTTTTTCTCCTTTCCTTTTTTTCGTGGCGGGGGGGGGGGCCCAGGCCCCCTGGATCCGCGCCAGCACCATCTATACCGATAATGGCTTCAGCGAAGTGCTCGGTAAAATTTTTGAAAAGTGTTTAACGGCAACAACGTACTTTCAACCTTCCACAAGGGGGGGGGGCATGCAGTATGTTGTGTGACCGCTGGCCTGCGGGGAGAGGTCTAAGGGGAGGGGTGTCCCCCTCCCCTTTGAATTTTTTTGAAAAATTCGGTGTCCTTACATGCAATCTGGTGCCACATATGTTACCTTTTGAAGTAAACTTTGTGTTAAAAAATTTACGTTTTTTTAGGAACTAAAAAATAGGCATCAGTGAGGGGGGCATGGCCAATGGGGTGTCCCCATACCCATTGAAAAATTTTGAAAAATTCGGTGTCCTTACATGCAATCTGGTGCCACATATGCTACCTTATGAAGTAAATTTGTGTTTAAAAATTTACGTATTTTTAGGAACTTAAAAAAATATCGCAATCAGTGAGGTGGGCATGGCCGAATGGCCCTCCCCTCTGCGTACTCCACTGATTGAATGATCCCATATTAATGAGAGGCCCCTACAGATGTCTTGAGATGTATGTCTGTTTTCGGAAAGTGTTGTGATTAGAATAGTTCCATGTACAATTACCATTTTAATGGTCATGAGAAGGAGTGTAAACCGTGACGCATGCGCTCGAAGCGGGCTGAAATTTTGTCATTAAATAAGATTTCCCTGACAAAATCTACATTCAGAATCTGCATCAAGACACTTAACAATTGCCCAACAAACCTGCATGTCACTCAAAAAGCCACTCAAATAGAACCACGACACTACTCTTTTACGCAAATGTGGGGGAGACATTTGATATTGTGTCCCCCACCCATCGAAATGTGGGGGGACTTGTCCCCCGTCCCCCCCCCCAGGATTGACGCCCATGAAAACGTGGAATGACACCAACAGGTCCACAGGTGCGCGGGCCTGCGGGAGCCCATCGAGCTTCCCCGCTGGCGTGGAGGTCCGGCCCGTCTTATGGCCCAGGTGGTCATCCTGGGGCTCGGTCCCGGTGGTAGAAAAAGAAACCATTGAAAGCTCTTAGGCATTAACAGAATCATGGGCATTAGGGTAAGGCATATAACTATCAACAAATAGTTTTGAATACGTTACTCTTTATATTCTCAGTTATTACTTTGGTAAGAGGTGGGAAGGTGGAGGGGGGGGGGAGGGGGTAAACATTCGCCTAATTCGGACTTGAGACCAATCGACAATCTCATGATGCAAATGATTTGGTGGTGGAGAAATGGATCATTCGAAAAGATTTCACGGGTGGTGATGATTCCACTCATGCTGTGTTATGGCAATTAATAATGCCACAATTGGTGTGTACGATGGATGCGTGCGAAGCGCTCCAAAACTGCATTTCAAAGACATTTGAGCAATGTTTTCCTTCAGTTACATTTATGCATTAAGATATGCATATTTACGAATGCGCATTAAACTGACCTGAAACATGGAGGTCTGCATTTTTACAACAGTTTTATTCAAGCTAACGGCCAGACAACAGGGTGGTGTCAGAAAGTGGCATACCCAGGATTTCTCATTTCCAGAAACCCATTTCCAGAGTCGGTTCTCCCTCCCCTTTGAAAATTTTTGAAAAATAAGGTGTCCTTACATGCAATCTGGTGCCACATATTCTACCTTTTAAAGTAAAATTTGTGTGACAAAATTTAGGTATTTTTAGAAACTACAAAATGGCATCAGTGACGGGGGGGGGGGGGCGGGCATGGCCTAATGGCCTCCCCCTGGGTACGCCACTGGTGTCAGCTGAGGGAAGCGGACTCCATCCTTGCCACTTGATTTTTCCATGATGCAATGGGTCTGATCAGATGATGGAGACAGTGGCGTGGCTGGATATCTTGGGGGTGGGGGTGGGGGGTAAAAGCAAAAAATTTCCGACAGATTATCTTGAAGCAATGATGTACTATATAAGCGTAGCGCCACCATCATCTGGCGTGCAGCGCGCGGAAAAAAATAGATTAAAATATCTCCGAGATTGCCTTAAATGACACTTCCATGCCTTGTCAGTAACCACTTCGATGTGTAATTCTGCTTAAAAACATAAGAAGTGTTGTAAGAGTTTCAAATGAATTGTTTTTATTTATTTCCGACAGAGACTAGAAATTTCCGACAGAGGCCTTCGGAGGGTTTGTGGGGGGGGGGGGTGACGGTCCCCTGCCCCCACCCCTCTAGCTACGCCACTGGATAGAGAGGATGGGTGTGACAGGAACAAGACTAATTATCATGCAGTTATTACTTCTCCTCGAGTTTTGAATAGATCAGCTGGCAATGATCACGTTTCCATCAAAATGACGAGTATATATGTGGCCTGTGAAGCTGTGATACATGATCAATGGGGTGTTGTCTCAATTAAAGTACACAAACTTCTAGTACAACGTAAACGAGTTTTTAGTCTCAACATCAACCGGTGAAGGGCGTTTGCAGTTTCACGACACACTCGCTATATTCTGCCGTCTTGCCTTTTATATGAAAAGTGTTGGCCCCAGCGGATGGCATTGGCACACGAAACGTCTGCGAAGATATATATATTTTTTTAACTGTATTTCGAGCCAGTAACTCTTTTAATTCTTCAGATCTTATCTTCTCAGATGCCAAATGCATATCAAAATAATGCACAGAAAACAAATCAGTACATACAAGATATTTGAGTAGGCTTATTCCACATTAGTATTATTCTCTCAGTTTACTATACGCTATTTTCAGAGGAAAAGTGGGAGAAGACAGGATTCTGGACAAATGTAGAAATGACAGTGCCGTAGCCAGAGGAGGGCAGAGGGGCAGAGTGCCCCCCACAGAAATTTTGGCGACGCAATTAGCGATGTTGAAAAACAAAAGCAAAAACAAAACGGCGAGAGGAGGAAGGGATGGGAAGAGTTGGTGGGAGGAATGGGAGGGGGTAGGGATCTAGGTCTCGGGGATGAGTAATTACGATGGAATCAGCAGCAGAACGGACGGCATATTTATTTTATGCAGGACGCATTGGCAATAGGCCCCCGAAAAGTCAATCAAAACCTTGGATATTAATGATGTCATCTCGTCTGGAAACAGTGTTCCACATTTTTTCTCCTTTTTTTCAACAGATTATGTCTTGGGGACTGAACCCTAGCCTTTTTTTCGGACCCTAATCCTGATTTTGAAAGAAAATAAAAAAAATCCCGAAAAAGTATTGGTTGTCAATGTCATTTTCACTCGGAGGGCGGGCCGCCCCTCCAGAGGTGGCGCCAGGTGAGGGCAGGGGGCATCCCCCGTCGGGGAATTTTTACAGTTTCCCCGGGGAGTCTTAGTCGATACGATAAAGCATGCAGTCTCCGAAGGCGACTCTCGCCTCAACGGCTTACCTGTTTTCTGCCTTCAAGAGGACAACTTCTCTAATAAAAACCCAAAATTTTCGGCGGGCTACGCGCGTTGTACGGTCACTCCATTTTCTTCAATATTTCCATTCCACATATCTTCATAGCACAAGTGCTGTCCACCTTACCAAGTAACATGTGGGCAGAGTACACAGCTTATGTAGAGGTCGTAAATTTCATCCCATATCGCAATGAATAGTTACTGTTCTCTAATGTGTGTCATGCTGTGCGATCAGTTGGTGAGCGAGTCCAGGTGGTTTCGATACAATGTATGTCATTCCCGATACGGTCTTCAACCCCTACAGTTTTCTTTCTTTCTTTTTTTTTCTTAATGGCTACATACGTTTTTTTGTGGAAGCCTACCAAAAATTTTGGCGCGCGTTGCAGTTTCACCATTCAGATTCAAAAGAATGATATCAGTGCGCAACTTGGCTCTTGAAGTATGAAGTGATATATGCAAAATATACCCTGCAATGACATGGGATAGTTAGGCTCCTTCAAATCCCCTTCTCACCATGCACCCCCTCGACATAGTGGGTTGTCAGAACTTGGGGTCGCTGGAATGGCCCGGCCCCCGTTCGGGAAAATTCCTGCGCTAATCTGAAAACCCCTGTGGAGAACACTGGGATCTAGTGTAAAAAGAAGTACCATTTTTCATCTAAGCCTTTCGAGACCGCCAAAAAAATTTCAACAGAGAAGGGGGATACCCCTCCTCCAGGACTGCGGTCAAGAATGGGGAAGATGAGTCGACTTTGTCCCACACACACACCAAAAACCTGGCTACGCCCCTGAGAAATGATTACCATTCCGGTTTCTTGTTTGTCAGTCCGACATCAGAGGGCTTAATCATGGGAATAAACCCACTTCAGTAGCTTCGAAGTTTTATAATTCCTGGATTAAGATTGATTTCCTTTAAAAGAAGGAGGTGATTTCCTATCTCCCATCTGTGGCCTGAACAAATTTCTGCATAATTAACTCCCACCATCATACCAAATCTACACATTGCCTAGCCTGCAAAGCTTACGTTGTGATTGTCCCGACCAAGTCACTTAACGTTTGCACTTCAATGAGTTTAGGCGTCCTACGTCTACGTCTCTTGAAATTGTTTCTCTTTTTATGTTAATTATATGGAAAACCATGAATGGAATTGTAAGGTTTATGATAAAAAGACAGGAACAACCTTGCGAGGATTTGTTTGTTACTTTTCTTCGTGACCTATTAACTGCATAAGAGGCATTCTAGTGATGCCCATTCTATTGTGATTTCACACAAGAAAAGAGCTGTGAATAATCATGTGAGCATACCTCCCAAGCATCACTATTACGGGATCTGAATGGCGGGAAATTTTAGGTTAATGCTATTATACTTGACCATAAGCCTGGCGTCTTTTTGCAACTGCATCTGACATGCAATGCTCACTTCTCGATAGATAGCATCAAAGAGCACTTCGTGTATAATCATACAGTGTATTTCCTGCATATCGTGAGGTTTTCAAGCAACTCAACAAAGATGATGTTTTACATGGTTGTAGTCGTAATTTTGGTCGACTACGTTCTTTTCTTCCTTTTAGCCGTGTGTCTAGCTGTCTACGCCGTTCAGCGTTATATTTCTCACCAGCTTGATCTCGGGCGTGAACAGCGTAGAGGTTGTCTTTCCGAACCAGTTTGTCTGGAGGTAAGTCCTTTGACCAGCACCGTTCTTTTCTTGAACATATTACTTTGTTTACTTCCATGTGTTCTAATGCAAGCCCACAGCCAACGGGACCAGGGCGGAGCCCCTCAGAAATGTTTTGCCCGGCTTAGAAAAGTATAAACAAAAATTGTTGTGATGCATTATAGTACACTTCACCCTCCCCCCCCCCACCAAAAAAACCATATTTGATCCTTGAAAGCCATCTCGTCCCTCTTATTTTTATTTTCCCGCTACGGGCCTGTTCTGAATGATTAAACTCTTTTAAAATATGAAAATTGTAGAAAGAACTGTGTAAGTAGAAGGGATAGCTTCCGCGTTGAAGGCTTTCAAAACAGCGCTTTCTTGCACCATCCTTACTTAATTGTCTGAAAGGCTCCTTCTAAAGTCTTGTCCCTCCTGGGACGTAATTACTCCCATTGGGAGTACTTTCAGGTTTTTCGCTGCCTGTAGGAGATTTTTTAAATTTGTTTCAAGTGATAAGGATAAAATTCTCTGTCATTCCCCCTGTGCTTTAACTTCATCACGTCTTCTGGTTAAATTCCCCATGTTATCCAAATACCGCAGAAAAAAAACTTAATATTTATTCGGGGATTGTCTTTGGTGACGCTAAATACAGTTTTAACATCCTGTCTTGTGTGTCTATGTTCAAGCGTCTTTAAACAAACTGTTCGGCTTTTCCTCATACACGTATTATATATTGCCAGTTTTCATACCAGTTTGTATGTGTTCCCGTATCCCGTGGTTTTTTTCCGCAGCACGAATAGGTCCAGTTACATATTTTACACTAACCTTGACCCTTGTCTGAGAATTATTTTTCATGATTTCGATGGAAAGTTCTCTGAAAATCACTTTCGATTGCCTTGGGACAAAAAAATCTTTTTAAACTTCCAATTTCTATGTTACAGCTTACCTGGACCGACCAAGGGCACGTTTCTATTACTATGTTGCTTTGGAATGTATCCATTGCCTTACAGGCACATTAAAGGGAAAATGCAGTCTCGCCAATTAGAATTAGTATACCCCGTCATCCTAATTCATAAGAGGCTTGTTTTGATCATGTGACAACATTTTTGTTACTGAATTGTTAAATTTATGGAGAAAAACTCATTGATTTACCTTTTGTTTGTAATATTTATGTTTAAAACATCTTCAGCTTCAGAGTTACTTAGGCACTGAGGCATGAAAAGATTTCGGATTTAACTTAACCTCATTGGTCAACTGCTTTTCAAACCTAGCTTTTAGTGTTAATAACCAAATTTTTAACTAAGAGTTCCTGATTCTTGTAGACTGCGAAGTCATCAGAACTTCTTCTGACCGTATATAGCGACGCCAACTTTTCTTCCTGGCTATATTGCACTATTACGTCGACCATTGAAACGAAAGTGCACCCTCTGTCCAAGTACTGTAATAAGTAATAACCACGGACTTCCCATATACATGGACAGAGGATAACGTGCCCAATACGGTCGCCACCGTTCGAACAAATTTAGGCTTACCAAGATGACCGCCGGGTTGCCATCATTTGCCCAATTTGACGATGAATCTGCAACATTTTAGACAAAATATAAACATGGATTGAAGAACAATATCACAGTCCTTCATTCTATTTGTTGAATTTCCGCATTTTCCGTATTCCGGAGTTTTTTCCCAGGACGAATGGGGGAAATTTCATTTTTTTTTACCTTAACCCTAACCTGAGCATCATTTTCCACGATTTCAATGGAAATTTCAGAAAATCAGCCCTTATTCGTCCTGGAAAAAAGTTCCGTTTCCCGTCCCGTGCACTGGATGTACAGTATTAACACACAAGTATCAAAGCCTTCACGTTAGGGCTGGGACAACATGCAGCGTGCAAATGCAATAGCGCCTATATCCTATGCAGTGTTTCCACTCTACCCGAAACTCGGTTAACCTGGGTGCTCGTCGGGAAATTTTCATGAAAGGGGATTATTTCGGGAAATCTGGAAAAGACATATATGTAGTATGGAAATAACGTATGGCTTGACAGAGTGAAATCCTGAATCAGCCATTAAAGTAGCATAAAAGAAGCGTTATTGAAAATATCAGGAAATACCAAGCAGATTTCAGGAAATTTTTGATTCCATTTCAGGAAAAACGAATTGAGAGTGTAGAAGCACTGATCCTATGGTATTTTACATACAACCTGTATCGTATGCATGTCAACTTTCAAAATGTTACGTTCTTTGTCAAGCACACTGTTGTCATATTTGAATTTCTCTTGCAAAAGTTGCATTATTAAAGGTATTTTTACCATGTATTGGTAGTACTCAGGCCTAATTGGTGATACTGTCGATGTGCGGGATATTTTATACAGTATTAGTTGCACCGTAGGAAATCAGGATCGAGAGTGTTCTAGCCTAGTCCGCAGTCTGCTGATGGGGATTCCCATACTAGTTCAGGGAGCAAAGTGTGCGTGAGAACTAGGCCTAGGTACCCTAGGCTAGTTCTAGCCTAGCCTAAGTTAGGTCTACGGTAACGTTAGGCCCAGGCCTACGTACGTACCTGGTCCACCAGGAACTTGGCCTAGTAAGGCACAAAGTCCCTAGTGGGCCGGTTGGTTAATGAGGCAGATAGCTTCCTTAAGCTAGAAGGCCCCCAAGCTTCTTGAATAGCGGTCCTGTGATCCGTTTGAACTGCAAGACACTAGTTTTGGCTTCAACAGCTTCTGGCGGCAGGGAGTTCCAGTCATCAGTGACTCGCTGAGAAAAGTAGTACCTCTCAGCATAAGAGTCGTTGCTTAAGAATCGTAATTGCATGCCCCCTTGTGATCATGTGGGATTTCTGATGACATTTTAGTTGGAAAAGATCATGAACAGGGATTCTGTCAAAACCTCACATAATTTTAAAAACTTCGATCAGGTCAGCCCAGTGCCTTCTTGCTTCCAATGACATTAAATTAGTACGTCTGAGTCTCTCTGAATAATCTTTATCACAGAGGTTGGGAATTAATTTTGTAATCCTCCTCTGTACTCCTTCAATTAAGTCAATATCTTGTTGAAGATATGGCCTCCATATCTGGGAGCAGTAATCAAGGTGAGGCCTCACCACACTTTTATAAAGTTGTAAAATGTTTGGCTTGCTTTTGTCCTAATAACACTTTTTAATGAGCCCTACAATCTGGTTAGCTGTTTTATGACAGCTTTATAGCTACATGACCACTGACAGCGTAGAAAGTGACTTATCAATAATTACACCAAGGTCCTTTTCTTGTGACACTTCAGTAAGCTTTACATTGTTGATAAAATAGTCATAATTTGGATTCCCTTTTCCAATGTGCATTACTTTACACTTAGATGAGTTGAATAACATTTGTCAGTCCTTGCTCCAATCCACTAATTTGCATAAGCCTAGGCCAATAATGCACAATTAATAGCCCATCGCTGAAAGGCTTGCTCCATACCCATACTGGAAAGTTCAACAGTTTTCACGCAGATTTGTGGCGTCAGTATAAAACTGTTTTCCAGACTTTTTGGCGTAGGCTATGGCATGATCATCAAATTCTATAAACTTTTCTGTACTGGCGTGGCGCACAACGACAATATTATTGTGGCTTAGCACTAACAATAGTCAACAACCACAGTACACCCGCAGTAACGAACAGTAATGCATTGTATGGTGATTCTTTCTGAGACTTATGTACCTGGTTTACGTACCTGGTCCACCGGGAACTTGGCCTAGTAAGGCACAAAGTCCCTAGTGGCCTGGTTGGGTAATGGGGCAGATAGCTTCCTTAAGCTGGTAGTATGCCCCCCCCAACTTACGTCTTGAATAGCAGTCCTGTGCTCCTTTTGAACTGTAAGACAGTTTTGGCCTTAACAGCTTCTGGCGTCAGGGAGTACGTTCCAGTCATCAATGACTCGCTGAAAAAAGTAGTAACGTCTCAGCATAAGATTAGGTCGCTGCTTAAGAATGGTCATCTTGGACTTGGCTGTAGTTAAGTTGGCATGGCATATGTAGTCCCTCACTCATTGCAAGACATAATTTGGTGCAATTTTGTGGCATACAGCATGCAAACTTTCCAGTATGGCTCCATATTTGGCCTAGGCCTATGGGCTTAATGTAATTAGGCCTAGCCAGTAGCCTCGACCAGTGTTCCGTGTACACCTTGACTACTCCTTGTACAGGACTCTCATGTGCTACCTTCACTTTGTTTTACATTTCTCACCAGCTTGATCCTGGGGATGAACAGCAAAGAGATGGTTGTTCTTCTGAGCCACCTTCCCTGGAGCCTAAGGTAAGTCCTTTGACCAGCACTGTTCTTTTCTTGAAATTCATGTTACTCTTTTTACTCTTATTTGCTGTAATCCAAGCCAGTGGTGTAGCCAGGGGGGGGGGGCGAGTTGCCCCCTCTGGAAAAATTTGGGGGAAATTTTGAAAGTGAATATATGGTGAAATTTGCGCATGATCTGGTAAAATTTTAAATTTCTCAACCAGTACACTTTACTGTGTGTATATGCCACACTGGCACAACCAGTCCTCATTAAAGGTTGTGTGACATGCCACCAAAAGAGCTGTTTCACTTGTCACAAAACGAATTAAGTCCTCCAATCAAAGATCCGTTGGAATTATTTCAATATCTTTTACCGTTCTCAAAACATACGTCTTCAAAGTTTGATGGTTCCTGAAGAAACTAATTGCCTATGCAAAACTAATGATGTGGAGTGTTGCACAGTGTCATGATTTCTTTTGTTAACCCTATATAAGTTATCTCTTAATTACTGATCATATAAATTACAATCTGGTTAGTGATATCAATATTTTTCAAGGAAAAAATTTTGACTTTTATAATAAACCCCTCAGGGAATAACAATGCCACCAGTGTCCTTGAAATTAAGGTTGAAAAAACAACGGCTAACATGTGCCATATATGGTGTGTCCCTCTTTCGATGTCACATATTTGCATATTTAGCTTATTTTTATTCATGATACAAGTGTGAAATAGAAATTTCCCTGTAAAATGTTCAATATCTGATGGATTTTAATGGAAATTGTGGCTATTTTTCTGGATTTTTAATGCTATTTACATCAAATATCCAACTATGTTATTTTCATGTCACACAAGCTTTAAGGTTTTCAGAGATGGAATGATGACACCATGCTTATAGTTGTACTAGTTATGTTTTACTATCTGTTTTATACAGCATGGGATCTCTGGACCTCTGACAAGGGACTCTATCCTTTTACTGTAAAGTGTATACCGTACTTCCAATGTTTCTTCATAATTAAAGCAGCAGCATTGTGGTATATGCAGTTTGTTAGAATGGGTCCGTGGTCAAGTGCTATACTCTGATACTAGGAAAGGTCCTCGTAAAATTTGGACTGATTGTGGTAAATGTGGTGAACTGATGAATGGAAAGGTGTACCAGGGTTCACTTAATTACTGTACTTTACCCATTGCGATTCTGAACTACCAGTAGGACTCAAGAAAAATTCACCAAGACAAGCAAGATAAAAAAAAAGCTTCCTAAAAAAATAGGAATTCTTGGTGATGTGGTGATGTATTCAATTTACATTTAGCACCAAATGTGGCACCATTTTGCATCTAGCCCACCTTACATGAGCAAAAATTTTCCAAAGGGGAGGGTGACACCCCCTCCCCTTACACCCCCCCAGGATGGCGATCAGTCACATCAGTCAGGTCAGAGGAAAGCACAGGGACAAAATTTGGACCTGCAGAGAACACTGATTATTAGGAAGCAGATCACTAATCGGGGGAAATCCTGGTGCTCTTGCCCCCCCTGACAAAAAACCTGGCTACGCCACTGATCCAAGCCCGCAGCTAAGTGGGCCAGGGCAGAGCCCCCTGGAAAAATTTGGCCTGGATTAAAGAACTGTAAGTAAAAAATTGTAGACCTGATGCATTTTAGTACACCTTGACCCCCCCCCCCCCTCCAAAAAAAAGAAAACATTTTTCTCTTGGAAGGTGTCTCATCCCCATTTCAGTTCCATACTGGAAAGTTTAAAATTCCCACAGGAAGTTTTACGCCAGATGTTGAAATTGTCGATTGTATGCTGCAACCAGAATTGCTGTTCGAACCGCCCGGCCTGGGGGTGGGATCTAAGGGGAGGGGTGTTCCCCTCCCTTTTGGACATTTTTTTGGGGCTTTGTGAAAGTGCTGAGATGCAAAATGGTGCAATCTTTTTCATTTTATCAGATGTTGTCTTTTTCATTTTATCAGGTGTACTTATGCTCCAAATTTTCGTTATTTTTTAAAGTAATTAAAACGTGAGATGTATTCAGGTTTTATGGAACGTTAACATTGGCAAAGGTGAAAGTTGTGCAACGTTAGTGCAATATGCTTTGTTCATAATGTAAGAAGTCTGTGAGTGCTCCGTATTTGCGTCTGCGGACGTAGATATGGTTTTCACTATGAATATTCTAAATCTTACATGCCCTGTGCTCAATATGTTTCTATTGTATAAACCTTATGCATATACGAATGTACTGCATGTGTGCAGGCTAGGCATGGCTGCATTGAAGCAAGGTGTAGCTGTACATGGAAGAACCAAGTTGTGTGGACCTAGAAGTGGGGATTTTATGCTGTTTTGAAAGGTGATAACACATGCCATGTCAAGGCAACCCACACCATGCCAGCTCATCTTCCAATGAAAATCACACTGACAAAATGGCATGTAAAGTCGTAATCATACATACATACCTTCCAGTATGGTTTCAGTAATTAGTGTCTAACTATATGCCTGTTCTGAATGATTAAACACCTTTAAATGAGAAAATTGTAGAAATAACTGTTTTAATTAGTAGCTAGATACAGGGAATTCTGCCAGAAACTCAAAAAGGGTCCAAAGTGCTGTGAGATTTATTTTTGTTTGTCTAATGGATACATGCAAGAAATGATTGCTCAATGAATATTTATATTTAATTTGCATAATACGTTTAGGAATGTATTTGGAATATTTAAGGTACAAGTTGGAAAGGGGAAAGAGTCCTCAGTTGAGGTGTGGTTCATTAAGTTTTTTGAGTTAGTTCCAAGCAGTTGCTTTCACTATGTCCTTTGTACAGTTACCATATATTAGTTATTTATTTCCCCAAGCCTTTGTACCTGCTCACATCACGTAGACGGGAAGAAACAGAGACTGAACCCGCATTATCGTTGTCAGCTGATCCAACGGTCACGAATCATAGGCCTCAGGAAACTGCCAACCAACCTGTTCGGCCCCCTTCAGGTTCAGAGATACCAGGGCGCAGATACCCCCAGCGTAAACGAAGACCTCCAAACTGGTTAAAAGATTATGTTGTAAATTAGCAAGTCAACTGTAAGTTTTTGTTTTTGTTTATTCATTTGAATGCAGATACAAGTCTCAGTCAAGTTGTGTGGTTATTGTATATAATTATGTAAATTCGTATATGAACTCTTGCGAGAAAGGTCGAAATATGAAAAAGTGAATTATTTGTTAGTTGGGTTTTGTAAATAACATGGAAACGAGGATGTTTCATACCCCCAGGGGGGAGTGATGTGAGATTTCCTTTTGTTTGTCTAATGAATATGCAAGAAATGATTGCTCAATGAATATTTATATTTAATTTGCATAATACGTTTAGGAATGTATTTGGAATATTTAAGGTACAAGTTGGAAAGAGGAAAGAGTCCTCAGTTGAGGTGTGGTTCATTAAGTTTTTTGAGTTAGTTCCAAGCAGTTGCTTTCACTTATGTCCTTTGTACAGTTATTTATTTCTCCAAGCCTTTGTACCTGCTCATATCACGTAGACGGGAAGAAACAGAGACTGAACCCGCATTATCGTTGCGGCGTGCCTTTTCTTTTCACTCCTAGTTCATGTATATACTTTCACTTCCATCTTACATTGCTGCTGTCCTTGGCCAAAGTGGGTTCAGGGGGACAAAAGATTGCTTCATAGCTCCTGTAAGGTGCAATTTGAAGGGTTTAAACTAAAGGCTATTTAGGTTAGTTCAAACATTTCTGCAAAAGTGACTTGTTCTTAAGTAAGAAACCAAGATACTGACAATTTTTCATATTTTTATGGAAATGAAAAGGAGGGGATTTTACCCTCCTTCTGGAAAGGGGGGGGGGACGAATTCCCCTTTTCTCCCCCTTGACAGAAACCCTGAGATAGCTTCTTTCTTGTTGACTGAAATCAAATAAAATTTACAGACCAAGCTCATTCTTAAAATAGCATGTAAAATTTGATTAGCTTGCTGTCACCAGCCTAGAAATGATAGATATAGCCACCTACAGCATTGGTCCAATTCCACTACATCAATCATCAAGTCATGAAAGTCCCTGGATATTTTTTGCAATTTTATAAAGAAGGAAGCAAGAAAAAGTAAAAATACATTCAAATGAAATGATTGTCCCTAACAAGACTAACTGAAGATTTCAAAAAGATGCCATCCTTTTGCTGGAAAGGACCCAGCCCATTCGATTCAGTAATAATGCATCATTTCTTAGGCTGTTACTTTGATGGCTGTCAAGTCTCTAGATTGAAAGGCCTAAGTTAAAGATTACAATTGATACAAAATCTCTATCTCAGTCATTTGCTCACCATTTTCCATGATTTACTTTTATTCTACCAGATTTTTGGTAAAATATGGTACTGTATATTTGATTTAATGTACTCTACTTTTTTGATGTGGGCACACTATGTATGATCATTACCAGCCTGCAATAATGATCACTCATCAGTAGCCAGTGTGGTGTGAACTTGTTGCTGCATGGCATTGAACCACCCTACAAATTTAATTCCTTCAAAAGTATCAGGGGGTAGGGTTTAGACTATGGTTGCTAAAGGGATGTGTTCATTTTGTTAAAAGAAGGGTCAAATCAAGTTTTGATATGTTAGAGGGGTACTTATTCTGAGTATTCTGGTGAAATTTGCACTGCAATGCAATGTGTGGTTCTCAAGATATTAGCAGTTAAAGTTGTCACATTTTCAATACAAAGTCAACTTGAAGCAAGCATATATGATGTCATAGCCTCATATTAATGAACAAGTTTTCTTTAAACTTTAAAACCAATTTTTCCCCTCCACAATCCGCATATGTTATTAGAATGTGATTGCATTGAAGTTTACAAACTTCACATTCCACATCGGCAGGTCCTGTATCCAATTAACTTCAAGGTAAACACAACAGAGTGGCAGATCCAGGCGGGGGTGCAACAGGCACGTGCCTACCCTATTGGCTGTCCTGCATGAAAAACTGTTGAGGCAAAAAAAGAAAATGCATCAAAATGTGTCAAATATGACACCATTTTGCATCTCCCTCCTCTTCCAAAATCAAAAATTTTCCAAAGTGGGGGGGAGGGGGGGTGGTACATTCCTTCCCCTTACACCCCTAAACCAGGAGAGGGATCAATCAAAACTTGCGCCCCCTTGATTGAAAATTCCTGGATACACCCCTGCAACAGACTGAAAAAACACAGGGAAAACCTTTTTTCATCAATGTGCAGAAGTGATATAACCTTCCTGAAATAGTACATGGAATTACGGTATTGTGGGTTGTGCAAAGTTGAAAGGTGTTCTAATGCCTCATACAAATACCAGTGTATTCACCACAAGTCAAAGAAAAGTATTACAGAAGATTTGATTAAGAAATAAAAAGCGGTTAACTTTTTCCAATAAACCCATATATTTGAGCATACTACAATATACAGTAATACGTACTCAGCTAGGTAAAGGAACAAAGGAACTATTTATTAAATTCGATACTTGACCTACATGTGTTTCCACTTAGACCCTACCACCATAAACTGATCATGAAAAATACAAAAAAATGACATTATTTAAAGCACTTGTCTTGGTAATATTCTTCTGCTACAAAAATGGTGGCATTTGTGAAAGAAGTGAAAAGAGAGGAACCACCATCCTATTTATATGCAAGTTGTCCTCATACCTCAGTGGTCATGGTACACAAAGTTGATATGGGTATGGAAGACCTACTTGTGAGTTTTCAATATGAGGGGTAGTGTGTACTGTAAACTGTTGAAAACTTCCACAAGCCTTGGCTGGAGTGGACCAAATTCACTGGACAGATAGCATCAGTTAAATATCTGCATACTCCACCTCCTTCACTGTAGTATAATTAGGATAGAGAAAATATTTTGAAATGAAGAATATGCTCTGATATAATAAGACTGAATTTATTTCTAAAGCACACAGTTCTACAGGACTAACCTAAGGTCATGCTAATTTACGATGGTTAGAACAATTAAAAAAAAACAGTAAACAAAATGAGAAAAGAAATCACCATGCAGTGTGATGCTAATTGTTTTTTATGTGTTCACCCATACACTCTTGTATCATCTGAAAGTGTCACAAACACTTTAAAGATAACCATGTGCCAATACTTATAATATTAGAGGAAACAGTTGATCAGTGGTGCAAACAAATGATTATAACACTTCAGTCACCATATATCCTCAAATACTTATTGGTTCTCAGTTTCACAAAATCTGAGGGCATTCAGAACAATAGGAAAAAATACTGGGAAATTGTAGCTGTATAAAGTTTTTAAGGAATGATGTTTTGTGTAATGGTAAGGCCTTCATTGGGCTTAAAATTACTGCAGTGTTATTATAACCAAGTATTGATGCTCAATTCTAAAGTATTTTGCCGAGTCTTGAAGCCTTTTTATAAGAATTTTTGGGTTTTCCAAATTTTTTTTTTTTTTGGGGGGGGGGGGCATAGGTTTCACTGCCCCCACTTTATATGCCCATGCCTTTTCTACAGTAAAGTGTACATCTTTCATTCAGTGTGGGTATATACAATTGCACAAGCATCCCTTTTGGAGAATGACATAATTAGCAGTAGGACTCTTGCTTTGATACTGTCAATGGTTTTGACTTACCCCATGAGGGTAAACTAACACAGTTTCATACCAAAGTGATTTCTCTATCAGCTTCATGTGTCACATAGACCCATTTCAAAAAATTGTCCTTTCTGCAAGGGGCGAGTTTCTTCTTGCCTTTTTTGTTTATACTCTGTAGAACTTACAACTCCATTTTACTGGAAAGTTCTTAATCTGATGAGCCAAAGTTTTTGCACTTGAGTTTTCCGAACAAAAAGTTCTATACCATGGCAAACTGTCAGCATATTGTCTCATTAAGTACAATGTGTACGCAAATTATGTCATCAAATGTGAACTTGACAGAAAGCCATTACCCTGCCCTGAAGATGTTTCCAGGTGCAACATGACACCTGGATGTCAGAAAGCAGAACATGTAAAAATTGAGTCACAAACTGAAAAATTTTGTGGAGTTACCATGCAGTCAAAGAATCTGTAAGATATGTATGATGTTATGTAAATGGAAACAAAATTTACTTGGATCAACACTTTGCCTATTGAGATTCCATGCCCTTCAATACAGATAATTATGTAATTGTGTTTAAGTGCTGTTTGTTTGATATGTCAGACTTTGAAAACTTGTAGTTCTTCTGCCAGTATTAGCTAATTGGGTCAAGAGAAATGATGTCCATATCACACTCTGCAGTGCTTTCTTGCCATGCATACAATCAATCGGGTTTTCAGCAGAACGCTTATACTCATGCACGATCGATAGATCATCACTATATACCGGTACTGATGTGTAGAGCTGTTCTGGGGAAAGATAATCAGCTTAACGAAAAAATAATAACTGCAGACAGGAAATGAGAGTCAATGGACTCAAGACATAAACATTACATGCAAGGCTGCACAATTTCTGTCAAAATCTGGAAGGGGCCTTGCTTGACATGTGTACCCAAACTTGTATGCATTAATTTCTGTTATAAAATCTTATAAAAATCTTCTTATAAAATCTCACTTTCTCTTTATAGCAAGGAGAGGAAGCCTGTGCTGTACCAGAGTGGATGGAGCTGGTGGAATGTGATGAGATGGAGCTTAGCAGCAGAGTTGGTCATGGTGTGATACCTGGTCAGGGAAAAGTAAGGTGGGTATATTTTAACTACTTTATAATTACGGTTTCCATCTGAACACCATGAAGAAGCATTTGGAGTTAATTATACTTTATTTGTGATTATTATCTTGTGTGTGCAGTATTGCAGAGGTTGGTCAAATGTTGACAAAATTTAAATTGTATAAAATTTAAGAACTATTACGAGATCATCTCTGTTAACTGAAACCTTAAAAAAAATCATGGTAGGACACCGACTGGGAGTTTGCTAAAACAAACACTTAGCATTGTGAAGTAGTAAACAGAACACACAAAAAATGTTGGCTTTTTAAAAATATTAACCAATGTGGGAGTTGTGGCTCATTTAACATGGCTTTGCATGGTCCCTTTCTATCTATCATGCCAGATTTGGAGTTTGGGGTATTTGTCATTTTTAGGGCAAATATGTTCACCGTGAATGCAGCAGCTGTAATGGGAAATATACCCACTTGGGGTGTTTTCTGCCAACAACATAGCAAAAACACCATATCTAGTCACATTTTATAGCTTTTGCAAAAACTGAATTTCATTTGTAATTGCAATTACAGAGGGTTTTAGGTTGACCATTAACCTCGTCAAACTGTTCACATGAATTTTGTTCTTGAACTGTAACTTTCAACTTGGTTAAGATTTCAGAACATTTTCTCCATCTTGTTTTTTTGGTTTCGATGAAAAGAGAAACCTATGCAGTCATGATATGGCATGTGAGTGTATGTATTTGTGTGTATACATGCGTGTGTGTGTGTATTTTTGACACTTTTCTTGTTTACACAATATCTTAAGAAGGGAAACTCTGACAGTTCTCAAAGTTGGTAGGTAGATGTCCCATATTGAGAGAAAGAACCTTATTGTTTTTGGTGGAGGTGAAAGGTCATTTGGGGTCACCAGGGGTCAAACCCTGAAAACCTTGTTTAGACAATATCTCTAGGTAGGAAGCTTGGATAGATTTCATACTTAGTGTGTGGATGCATTATGGTGAGAAAAAAAACTCTAGTGTTTGTGGTGGTCAAAGGTCACTTGGGGTCACTGCAGGGGTCAACTCTGAAAACCTTGTTTACACAATATTTCAAGGTAGGAAGCTTGGATAGATTTTCTACTTGGTGTGTGGATGCATTATGGTGAGAGAAAAAACTTTGTGGTGGAGGTCAAAGGTCATTTGGGGTCACCAGGGGTCAAACTCTGAAAACCTTGTTTACACAATATTTCAAGGTAGGAAGCTTGGATAGATTTTATACTTGGTGTGTTAATGCATTATGATAAGAGAAAGAATCCTGTTGTTTTTGGTGGAGGTCAAAGGTTATATGGGGTCACCAGGGTCAAAAGCTGAAAACCTTGTTTACACGATATCTCAAGGTAGGAAGCTGTGATAGATTTCATACGTGGTGTGTGGATGCATTATGGTAAGATGAAGAACCCTGTCGTTTTTGGTGGAGGTCAAAGTTTATTTGGGGTCACCAGGGGTCAAACTCTGAAAACCTTGTTTACACAATATCTCAAGGTAGGAAGCTTGGATAGATTTCATACTGGGTGTGTGGATGTATTATGGTGAGAGGAAGAACCTTGTTGTTTTTGGTGGAGTTCAAAGGTCATTTGGATGCATCAGGGGTCAAACTGAAAAATTTATTTACACAATATTTCAAGGTAGGAAGCTTGGATAGATTTCATACTTGGTGTGTTGATGCCTTATGATAGGAGAAAGAACCCTGTTGTTTTTGGTGGAGGTCAAAGGTCATTTGGGGTCACCAGGGGTCAAACTCTGAAAACCTTGTTTACACAATAGCTCAAGTTAGGAAGGCTGGATACTTCCCATGGTTTTGCATTTAATCCATCAGAAAACCCCTATGAGTTTTGTCAGAAATCAGAGGCCAGCTGAAATCACCAAAGGCCATTAAGCAAAAATTCCCAAGAATTCCCAAGGTCAAATATACACATGAAACTGTAATTTTCCAGCACTTTTATATCACATTCATCCAATGACTGAAAGAAACAGGACATCTTGACATGATTTGGGATTACACATTGAATGCTATATTCATCGAAACCACAATGCATTTTTGCATTCTGGTTTTAAATGTATTTTAGTTAGGTATTGTGGTAGTACTAGTGGCAGATCTTTCAGTGGTATCAAACTGTGTATGTGCAATTGTTTATCATTAGGGCTTGAACAGTTTTGAAGTGTTCGTTGTTCACATTTTTGTCAATTGTTATATCATTTTAAAGGGAAAAGCCCCACCAAAATTGGTTGTGTGGTTGAAAAATTGCTTTGTTAAAAACGGAAAATTTAGTGTCTGCAATATGTCCCAGAATCTTTTCGGAATATTTTGGAGCCTTAATTTCTGAAAGTTTCCTAAACACAGAATAATTGTGTGGAAAGATAGTTGCTTAATCTTTACTATGGTATACCTTTTGAATGTGTGTGTGTGCGCATACTTTTTTATATGATTTTTTAAACTTTGCTACTTTTTTAAAGTTCCCATACACTATGCTGTGTTGTGTATTATCACACCAGGGAACTGTTCCCTGGAGTAACAGCTCCCTCAAGCTGATCACATGCCATAAGGGTTAGTCCACAACCGGTTTTTCAAAAAGTATGATGGCCTTGCATATGAACCTTGCACGAGGTTAAGCCACTTTATACTGGGAATTGTCGGAAGTTTTATGGAAGTTATGATCAACAGTATACCCATATAATACGTTTGTTTAAAAAGATAGCAGATTTTGTGGTGAAAAAGTGTGAAATGCATGGCAGATGAGTCAAATATTGAAACATAAATCAAACCTCGATCGGTTTAAACCAGTTTTCACAAATGGTTTTTTGGTTGTGCAAACATTTTGAAACCGAATCAAACCAAAACTGTTTTTTACTGGTTTTAAAATCAAAACCAGTTTTGTGAACAGCCTTAACACCCCATTCAACATTCAAGCTGACTGCGTAAAACTGTGTTTATATATTATGTAACACTATTTTTCAGCAAGTGTTGATAATTCCCTGGGGGTGTTGATGGCTTATTACTCTTGGAATTTTGAAACCCTTTAAAGGAAGTTTCTCTGTGTTGTACTCCATCTGTAATAGCTCCATGGTAATATCAACAGAATGATCCTTTCAAAATGTTTAGATTCATAATCATTTGTAACAGTCTGCCACTATGCTGTTGATTTATATAGGAGAAGTTCAGTATCTATTTACATAGATGGCACAAAGAAGTAGCCTATGCCACTCATATACACCATTGTTGTAGATCATGATCAGTGGTAATAATGAACTCTTAGGGGTTTTCACTATGTGCTACTGCATGTGATTGGAATTAACATTTTATTCACCTCTTTTATTTCACAGTTACCATAATCCAGATGTGCCAGTGAATAAAGTATCTACCAAGGTCATCTGCTGAGATATATTTAGACTCCACTTTTCCATAAGAGCCATCTCCAAACCACTTATCCATCTGCAATGTGATACGAAGGGCACCTTCCTAGAAGCTGACAGGCTAATAACATGTAGGGAAGTTGGTATTTTACTCTTATCTTTTAGAGTTTTGCATGCATGTATTGTAATTGTTATTGTTATTGTTGTTCTTGCAGTGGTGGTGGTGATCCTGGTCCCTGTGTTGGTGATGGTTCTTGTTCTGGTAGTGGTGGTGGTTGTGGTCCTCATGGTGGTGGTAATGGTGGTCCTTGTGGTGGTGGACCTGGTCCTGGTGCTGGTGGTTCTTGTCAAGGTGATGGTCCTTGTCATGGTGTTGGTGGGGGTGGTTCTGGTCCTCATCCTGGTGGTGGTGCCAGTGCTGGTGGTCCTATTCCTGGGTTTGGTTGCCCTGGTAGTGGTTGTGATTTTGGTGGTGGTGGGTGTGGTCCTGGTAGTGGTGGTTGTATTGCCAAAAAAAATATGAATGTGGGGCGATTTTTTGTTATCAAAAACAAAAAATAATTTTTGCAATGTTCCACACAGTAATGTTTTCTACTGTTGCCTGTTCTGCAATATGTCATTTTGTTCTGTTGTGTAATGCTTTTAACAAATCTTTTTACAGGGGCTATGTACACCAATAACCGCACCCAGTTTCATGTGCATTGTGCCACCATGACCATCTAAGTTGAAATGAGAATGATATTTAGCTTATGAGTGCTATCACATATTCATGAGCATATATCAATGTGAATATGTTGTTTTTGTGATCACATTTCAAACTCATTTTTGCAATTTGTGTCAATTTTGGATGTAATCATTGACAGGTGGTACTACTACAGCATGCACATTTGAACATATCTCTCTGGCTGCATGCACTGTTGAGATTTCTTTTTTAATATTAATGTTCTCTTTTTAGTGATATTTTAACAATTTTTAGCACAATTGTATGCTCCTTGGTGGCATCATTGTCAAATTTTATTTTTTAATGTTCTCCTTTTAGCAAAATTTTTAGTGTTGTTTTCATGCAATGTACATGATATCATTGCTAGAGGTGGAAGCACCTATTTTATTGCAATTGTATGCACTCAGGCTGCATCGTTGTTAAATTTTCTTCTTTAATGTTCTTCTTTTAGCAAAATCTTTAGTGCTGTTTTCATGCAATGTCCATTGGATCATTGTCAGAGGTGGAAACACTTTTTTTATCGCAATTGCAGCTCTCTGGCTGAATCATGGTTGAATTTTTAATTTTAATGTTCTCTTTGTAGCAAACATTTTTAGTGCTTTTATCCTGCAGTGTACATGATATCATTGACAGAGGTGGAAGCACCATTTTCCTTTTTAATGTTCTCCTTTTAACAAAATTTTTAGTGCTGTTTTCATGCAATGTCCATTGGATCACTGCCAGAGGTGGAAACACCTTTTTATTGCAATTTGCAGCTCTCTGGCTGAATTTTAATTTTAATGTTCTCTTTCAGCAAAATTTTAGTGTTTGTATCATGCAATGTACATGATATGATTGCTAGAGGTGGAAGCACCTATTTTATTGCAATTGTATGCACTCAGGCTGCATTGTTGTTAAATTTTTCTTTTTTAATGTTCTTCTTTTAGCAAAATCTTTAGTGCTGTTTTCATGCAATGTCCATTGGATCACTGCCAGAGGTGGAAACACCTTTTTATTGCAATTTGCAGCTCTCTGGCTGAATTTTAATTTTAATGTTCTCTCTTTCAGCAAAATTTTAGTGTTTGTATCATGCAATGTACATGATATGATTGCTAGAGGTGGAAGCACCTATTTTATTGCAATTGTATGCACTCAGGCTGCATTGTTGTTAAATTTTCTTTTTTAATGTTCTTCTTTTAGCAAAATCTTTAGTGCTGTTTTCATGCAATGTCCATTGGATCACTGCCAGAGGTGGAAACACCTTTTTATTGCAGCTCTCTGGCTGAATTTTAATTTTAATGTTCTCTCTTTCAGCAAAATTTTTAGTGTTTGTATCATCCAATGTACATGATATGATTGCCAGAGGTGGAAACACCTTTTTTTTTATTGCCGTCGTAGCTCTCTGGCTGCATCTGTGTTGATTTTTCTCTAACTTTTTAGTGCTGTTTTCATACAGTGTGCATGAGGTCATTATTGGCAGAGGTGTAAACAACTTTTTTAGCATAATTGTATGCTCTCTGGCTGCCTTCAGCTATAGCATGCACCAGGTTCATTTCTCTCTGAGTGCATGCATTGATTCTGGCATGGCTGAGGATCATTGTCATAGATGGCATCTACCATTATTTGGCTTTAGAGTGGTTCCATACATGCTTGTCATGCACACCTCTCTGCACATACACATTATTTCTGTGATCATTGCAGTGTTAGAATGGCACATATTTAGCCTAGCGATCTGAATACTTTCCTCCAGGTCTTTCTTCAAAGGAGATCTTTTACAATTTATGTGCAGTACATGCAGTCATTGGCAGAGGCAAATATTCTTTTTTATCTCAGTGCTGTTGCCTCATGTACTTAAGGTATATGAATATGTGTCTCTTTTGGAGGATGCATTGGATCCATGGTATCACAGCTGTATTGATGAACTTCCAACTTCTAATGACAAATGTTTTTACATGTCTTCCTCCACAGAAAGGTTCTTTGTGTTTACATATATTTACTGCACGTGACCATTGCCAGAGGTGCATACCTTGTTACTGGTATCACAACTGTATTGAAATTTCAATTTTAATATTGAAAATTGTTGTTAACTACAATTTCTCCATGAAATTTGTCTTCATTTAACATACATTTTGCATGTGATGATTGCCAGAGATAGAAATCAAAGAACATTGATACATCTCTTCATGTGCGCACAATATTTCTGCTGCAACTACATGCAGTATTGAAATTTAACCTTGAAACAGAGTAAATGATAAACTTGATTACAACCCTTTCATTTCTCTTCAAGATGTATATTCCTTTCCAGGAAATGGATTTTTCTGAAGGAAATTCATTTTGCTGCAGGAATATTTATATGATTTGCTTTCATGGCAGATCAACAAGACGAAACTTAAGAGAAATATGAAGCAGAACCAAAATAAAAATGAAAGATGAGATTTTTCATGACCGGAATGATGCAGGAAAGTAGAAGTGAAAACAGGAAGTATATGACAAGAGACTATGAGAAGAGGATTGATGAAGCACAAGAAGATAAAAAGTGACAAGTATGCAAGAAAATAACTTGCAAACTGCATGAGTAAAAGCTTGCAAGCAGTGAACACCTTAAAAAAGAAAATAGAAGACAAAGGACAAGAAGATTTGAAAAATGACAAGAATGATCAGAATAACCAGCAAAATGAGAAAAAAGTGCTTGAAAGCAGTGCATACACCTCTTATAACAAGAAAACATTAGAAGAGGAAGGATAAGGAGATAAGATGGAAAATGACAAGTGTGATGAGAATAACCAGCAGAATGACAGAAAAGTGCTTGCAAGCAGTGCACATCTTATAACCACAATTAAAACACGAGAAGAGGAAGGTGACAAGGAAGATAAATGACTCGGAAGCTTGCAAGTAGTGTGCACTATATACCTTTAGGGAGATGAATATGTAACAGTTTATAACCGTGTATACCTAGGTGCATAAATATGTATATAAATGTAGGCCTAGGGACCTATGTAGCTATATATAAGTATGGTAGCCTCTTATGCTGAGAAAGATACATATGTAAGTGATGTAACTGATTGTGTGTACACATTTTGTGTTCTGATTTTTAAGCGTGCTTCAAGATTGTTGTCGTTCTCTCAAATAGGTCCATTTGGCATGGACCGCTCAACATGCTGTGAAAATAGATGAAACTAGAAGGATCGATTTCAGTGAGAGAACGTGTACGTGGAGGAATTGGTATAATGTTGTTTGAGGTCTTTGCTCCATCGTGTTACGATTGTTTTCTCTCTAGCTAAGAAGATTTGGAGTGACAAGAAGAATACAGCAAGCAAAAGTCGTGCAAGGAGTAACACACTCTTGGTCTCTGGTATATGCCGGGTCGTAGACATGGGCTTTTTTGCTTATTTGTTTTGTGCCTGGAGGAAGTGAATCGGAGTTAGCCTTTGGAGCTGCTTGTATCACAATTTGGTCGAGTAGTCGACCCGTCTACACGAATGCTAGATTTGGCATTACGGTGGCTGCGATGCACTAGCCATGGATAGGGTCTGATACACCCGGCTAAATTAGTGCTAATTTAGATATGTAGGGTTCTAATTAAGGATGGTGCTTAGGTGATGACGCGAAGAGGACATATGCTTGGGCTATGTCACTCTACTGGCAATGCTAGTGGTGGTGACATTGGTTCGGAATGCTGTTTCTCCCTCCACCGTACTAAGATCAAGCACAGGAGATCCGCATAAGCACAGAGAATCGAACAGCAATGACTCAAGAGGGGCGCACATTACATGTCTTCATTTCTGTTGTCATTACTGTGCATTAGGGCAGCAAAATAACTTTCTTTCCACATTTCCTCCGTTCCAAACCATTCTCGATTTCTCTATCTCTCCTGAGGTGTTTAGTGTTTGGTGGCTGTATGCACATGCATGTTGTGTGTGATAGTGGGCGTAGGCTTGGCGGTCGATGTCGAAGCTTTTATTGGTAGCGGCATCGGGGCGCTCTATATGACTTCGCTAGGCTAAGTCAATGGGAATCAGCCTTTCCCTTGCGACTATGTACACCAGTCTCATGGTCTCCAGCGCCACTATTTCAGACTTCTTTATTCAGTTGCAGGTGTTTGCCATGATGGGTCCAAACTAACTCCTGTTTTATCTGGGCGGAGTAGGAGCTTGATCTTGAGCTCATCTTGCTACACATATCTCTACATCGGTGATCTCTGTTATATTAAGCAGGGATACCTCCCTTACATGGTGTGTGTCAGTTGCGGCAGTGTGAGTGTCTTACTTTCGATTCAGGAGCATAGGTATCGGCTGCCTGGTTCGACATGTGCTGCCATCATCCTGTATGGCACGGTTCATCGAGCAATGTGGGGTAAGGTTCAATTGGTCGGATGCAGATGAATAGAGATTTTTGTTGGCATTGTGTGTCTGGGGTGCCAGTATTATCTTACGGGTTTAACTCTTCATAAAATTCTCGCTCGTTCGTTCCAGAGTGACGGTAGTCCGCTCTCTAGGGTGCAAGCTTTTCAAATTTTATGCAGAAACGAGCATCAGTGACCATCAGTCTTTACTAGTGCATCGCGCATGGCGACAAAGTTATGCTTATAAACTTGTTGCTGAGGCTATATAAAGGGACAGCTTGGGATGATATGTTAAGATGGGATCATTGTTGACACACGTGTCCTCGCAGGTGTAGAGAATTCTTTGTGCTGTTAGTCATGGTGTTTTACCGGCATCGCACGCTCCGATGTATGTGTGGTACTGCGCTGTTAGCATGTATCATTTCAGGTTGCTCAGGCACCGTCGATCCCAGTTTAACACGATGTTTGACCACTTAATTCATAAGCCTAAGCCGAACCGCATAAGGGGTGGGTGTGAGCTCACTTTGGTGAACTGAGTGCATATTGTGTCTGCGGTACAAGAGGAACTGAGCTGATGTGTCTCATTTGTCATCTCACGGATATATTTATTCACTATAAAGTAGTTGTCTATTGGCTTTAGTGTTTTATTATCGTGGTGATTGATGCGCGTGCCCTGCTCTTACATTGCCCTAGGAATGGGGGTTCCCGTTTGGTGGATTTGGATAGGTGTTCAGCGTGGTGTGGGGGGAGTTGGTACTGAGCATATGTGTGGAATGATGCGAATAACATGTGGTTCGTCTTTTTATTAGTCACCATGGGTATATTATACGGGTCCGATTGGATGGAGTCGGTCCATGTTAAGTCGCTCGTTCCTGACAGGGTGGATTGTTAATTATAACGGTCCTGCAAGGTGTGTGCTCTTTCCATCTTTCTTTCAAGCAGCATTTACTAACCGGTTGATGCGGTGAGGACTGTTGAAATAAGACACGATGAGGATTCGTGAGATTGTGCGACACTGATTGACGGATGACCAGTGGTGGGTCGGGCTCCATGGCAACGCGTGAACTGCATGGCATATGGGATTCCATAGTTGTCATATAATGCGGCATGAGATTTTGTTTGGTATTGTGCTGTTTTACTACTACCATTTATGTTCTCATGAATATGGTGGGCACCCATTGTCTACAGGTCGAGCGTATGTAGTCGGCGGTGTTCTGAGGCATGATATACTGTCGTAATGGAGTACGATCAGGCCGGGCCTATTTCTCTTTGAGTCGCTGACAACATTAATCCAGTTGATGTTCCAAATGAGTAGTCACCGTGTATCACCTCTGTGCATCATTCACTAATGGTGTCACCCCTGCTTGTTGTCTGGGCTATATCTTATGTAATCTTGTTAAACGGTAGTGTGTGCAATGATGTACATAGGCTAAACGCGCAGTACACACCATGGTGTGTGGAACCATGTAACGTGGCAAAATTTATGCATTGCCAGTGTCCATGCCTACTCACTTTCCATACACATTCGCTCAGCAACACATTATAGAGCTATTTTTGGCTCAGCCGATTGCATGAATTAACGAGTGTCACTGCATTCGTTCGGTATTAAATTTACAGCTTGGCACACTCTGACATCCTATAATGGGAACAGTATTTTTGCTGTGATGTTTATCAGTGGCGCCTTTGATAACGTATACTGGGCGTATGATGCTGCGTTCGTATTGCACCACAAAGCAAATGCTTTATCTGTCTCGACCATGTATTGTGGAGCCCATTCTGCAATGCGGGGGGCAGGAGTGTACGCAATTGCCAGAGCGATCTGACTTCATGAAGTGACAGACCTGCAATGTGTTCATCTGCTCCAACTCTGAGTCCACGCCTTTGCTTTAGCTCCGAATCGCCTTAGTAGTGTGGTTTTAGCACGCAAGACATCAAAACGGCTGCCGCCAGGACGTAAAGGTCCCGGTTGTGTTCGCCACACTTTTTTGATGCTACTATACTCTAGTGCTTCATAGGGGTGGGAGTTGAGAACGGGCTGTGTACTGGCAGGTGCTATGGTCGTGTTTCCCCTGGTTGTTGCTGGAAGCGATACCAGTGGGCAGCTTCAAAATGATAGTCTGCGACATTGAGCGGCTGTCACACACGCGGCTGGGCATAGTCCACCAACACACACCGTAGGATAGGATAGAGAAATGAAATGTTATGGAGAGAAATGAAGAAATACATTTTGCTGTGATGAAAATGAAGACAGAATTTGTGCCGTCCTCTTGGTCCGTCGGCTGTTTGATCTCTGCTTCCTTCTCCTGCTGTTTGATCTTCTGGTGGAGTGAATAAGCATTCAAAATGTCCACCACTGGGGCCCATACCCCCCACATGCATGCCATGAGTGCATAATCCCACCTCTGTTTTGGTCATACCACTTAATCATTCTTAGAACCTACTTTTTATGCACGAATTATAGTCGGGCTTGTATCACGCACACCGATCTGGCTAGTTGATTCATGGGCCCTACTGCCTATATAGCATTCGTGTTAGCCAGGATGGCGGTGTCCAGGATAGCCCAAAGGCTAACGTTTAATGCACCCTATGTCCAAGATGCAACTAAGCCAAAGCCATCCGTATCGAAGTCATATGCAGTGTGTACGTTCCTGCAGCGCCTCTTTTTGCGGTGCTTCGTCTTTACTGTCGTTCATCTTCTCGTGCCTAGAGAGAAAAGAAGTGTCCTCGTGTGGAGTAACAGTAAACTACCGATATTCCCCGTCTTCTTCATATTTTTGCTTCCTGTTGTCAGTGTGTTCTCCTGTGGAGTGGAGAAGGTCATTTGATAAAGAATCAGGTTAACATTTAATATTTCAATATTGTCTATACACCCATCAGTTACATTCCACCTTACATTGTATCTGTTCGCAGCATAAGATAGGGGTCCTGTTACAGACGTCTATAATTATGGGCTAGTACATAGGTTCCCTAGGCCTACATGTATGATGACATATAATTATGACACCTAGGTATACAACTGTTATCAACTGTTATACATATTCGATCTCGCCTAAGTATAATATGTGCCCCTACTTTTCAAGCTTCCGAATCATTTATCTTCCTTTTGTCACCTTCCTCTTCTCGTTTTTTAATTGTGGTTATAAGATTTCACTGCTTGCAAGCACTTTTCTGTCATTCTGCTGGGTATTCTCATCACACTTGTCATTTTCCATCTTTATCTCCTTATCCTATCCTCTTTAATGTTTTCTTGTTATAAGAGGTGTAGCCTGCTTTCAAGCCTTTTTTTCTCATTTTTGCTGTATTCTGATCAATTTTCTTGTCATTTTTCAAATCTTCTTGTCCTTTTCTCCTATTTTCTTTTTTAATGTGTTCACTGCTTGCAAGCTTTTACTCATGCAGTTTGCAAGTAGTTTCTTGCATAATTGTCCATTTTTATCTTCTTGTGCTTCATCAATCCTCTTCTCACGTCTCTTGTCATACTTCCTGTTTTCACTTCTACTTTCCTGCATCAAATTCCGGTCATGAAAATCTCATTCTTTCCTTTTTTTTTGGGGGGGGTTCTGCTTCATATTTCTCTTAAGTTTCGTCTTGTTGCTCTGCCAGGAAAGCAAATCATATAATATTCCTGCAGCAAAATGAATTTCCCTTCGAAAATCCATTTCCTGGAAGGATATACATCTTGAAGAGAAATGAAAGGTTTGTAATCAAGTTTATCATTTACTCTGTTTTCAAGGTTACAATTCAATATGATGTAGTTGCAGCAGAAAATATTGTGCGCACTGAGAGAATGTAATCAATGTTCTTTGATTTCTATCTCTGCAATCATCACATGCAAATGTAATGTACAAACTGAAGACAAATTTCTGGATAAATTGTTGTTAAGCAACAATTTTTCAATATTAAAATTGAAATTTCAATACAGTTGTGGATCCAGTAACAAGGTATGCACCTCTGGCAATGGTCACGTGCAGTAAATATATGTAACACAAAGAACCTTTCTGTGGAGGAAGACATGTACAGAAGCGCGAACATTTGTCATTACAGTTTTGAAGTTCATCAATACATCTGTGATACCATGGATCCAATGCATCCTCCAGAAAGACACAATATTCTATACTTAAAGTACATGAGGCAACAGCACTGAGATAAAAAAGATATTTGCCTCTGCCAATGACTGCTGTACTTCACAATAAATTGTAAAAGATCTCCTTTGAAGAAAGACCTGGAGGAAAGTATTCAGAATCGCTAGGCTAAATATTGCATTCTCACACTGCAATGATCACAGAATAATGTGTAGTTCAGAGAGGGTGTTCATGACAAGCATGTATGGAACCACTCTAAAGCCAAATAAGGTAGATGCCATCTATGACAATGATCCTCAGCCTGCCAGAATCAATGCATGCACTCAGAGAGAAATGAACCGTGCATCTATATGAATGGCAGCCAGAGAGCATACACTTATGCTAAAGAGTTTTTTACGACCTCTGCCAATAATGACCTCAGCACAACGTATGAAAACCACTAAAAAGTTAGAGAAAAATCACACAATGCAGCCAGAGAGCTACGACGGCAATAAAAAAAGGTTTTTCCACCTCTGGCAATATCATGTAGCTTGATGATGACAAACACTAAAAATTTTCTGAAAGAGAGAACATTAAAATTAAAATTCAGCCAGAGAGCTGCAATAAAAGGTGTTTCCACCTCTGGCAGTGATCCAAATGGACATTGCATGAAACATGCACTAAAGATTTTGCTAAACGAAGAACTTAAAAAAGAAATTTAACAACAATGCACCTGAGTGGCATACAATTGCAAATAAAATAGGTGGTTCACCTGCTAGCAATCATATCATGTATCATTGCATGATACAAACACTAAATTTTGCTGAAAGACAGAACATTAAAATTAAATTCAGCCAGAGAGCTGCAAATTGCAATAAAAGGTGTTTCCCACCTCTGGCAGTGATCAATGGACATTGCATGAAACAGCCTAAAGATTTTGCTAAAAGAAGAACATTAAAAAAGAAAAATTTAACAACATGCAGCCTGAGTGCATACAATTGCTAAAAGAGTGCTTCCACTCTAGTAAATCATATCATGTACATTGCATGATACAAACACTAAATTTTGCTGAAAGAGAAGATAAAATTACAATTCAGCCAGAGAGCTGCAAATTGCAATAAAAAGGTGTTTCCACCTCTGGGCAGTGATCCAAGGACATTGCATGAAACCAGCACTAAAATTTTGTTAAAAGGAGAACATTAAAAAGGAAATGGTGCTTACACCTCTGTCAAATGATTCATGTACACTGCAGGATAACAAGCACTAAAAATTTTTGCTACAAGAGAACATAAATTAAAAATTCAACATGATTCAGCCAGAGAGCTCAATTGCGATAAAAAAAGTGTTTCCATCCTCTGACCAATGATCCATGGACATTGCATGAAAACACACTAAAGATTTTGACTAAAAAAGACGTTAAAGAAGAACATTTAACAACGATGCAGCCTGAGTGCATACAATTGCAATAAATGGTGCTTCCACCGCTAGCAATGATATCCAAGTACATTGCATGAAAAAAAACAACACTAAAAATTTTGCTAAAGGAGAACATTAAAAATACCATTTGACCAATGTGCACCAAGGCCACTACAATTGTGCTAAAATTGTTAAAATATCCTAAAAAGAGACATTAAATATTAAAAAAGATCATCTCAAACAGTGCATGCAGCCAGAGAGATTGTTCAAATGTGCATGCTGTAGCGTACCACCTGTCACTGATTACATCCAAAATTGACACAATTGCAAAAATGAGTTTGAAATTGTGATCACAAACAACTATTCACATTGATATATGCTCATGAATATGTGATAGCACTCATAGCTAAATATCATTCTCATTTCAACCTTAGATGGTCATGGGTGGCACAATGCACATGAACTGGGTTGCGGGTTATTGGTGTACTAGCCCTGTAAAAAGATTTGTTAAAAGCATTACACAACAGAACAAAATGACAGATTTGCAGAACAGCAACAGAGAAACATTACTGGTGTGAACATTGCAAAAATTATTTTTTGTTTTTTGATAACAAAAAATCGCCCCACATCATATTTTTTTTTTGGCAATAACAACCACCACACCAGGACCCACACCCCACCACCAAATCACAACCCTACATTGCAACCAAACCAGGAATAGACCCCAACCTGCACCACCACCATATGAGGACGCAGAACCACCCCACCCAACACCATGACAGGGACCATCACCTTGACAAGAACCACCAGCACCAGGACCAGTCCACCACCCAGGACCACCAATTCCACCCCATGAGGACCGACAATCCACCACCACTACCAGAACAATAACCATCCACCACCAGGAGCCAGGATTCACCACCACCACTGCAAGAACAACAATAACGAATAACATTACAATACATTCATGCAAAAACTCAAAAGAGTCAAATACGCAACATTCCTCATGTTATTAGCCTGTCAGTCTTCTAGGACGGTGCCCCTCGTAATCACATTGCAGATGGAATAAGGGTTTTGGATATGGCTCTTATGGAAAGGTGGAGTCTAAATAGATCTCAAGCAGATTACCTTGGTATATACTTTATTCACTGGCACATCTGGATTATGGTGTAACTGTGAAAGAAAAGAGGTGGGGGATAATAAAATGTGGTACGTGTTCCAATCCCATGCAGTAGGCACTAGTGAAAACCCCTAATAGTTTCATTATTACCACTGATGCATGTCTACAACAATGTGGTATATGATGGCATAGGCTACTTCCTTGTGCCATCTAGTAAATAGATACGAACTTCATCCTATATAAATCAACAGCATAGTTGGCAGACTGTTTCAAATGGATGATCTAAACATTTTTGAACAGGATCATTCTGTTTGATATTACCATGGAGCTTATTCAGATGGAGTTCAACAAGAGAAACTTCCTTTAAGGGTTTCAAATTCCAAGAGTATAACGCCATCAACACCCCCAGGGAATATCACACTTGCTGAAAAATAGTGTTACATAATATATTAAACACAGTTTTACGCGCAGTCAGCTTGAATTGTTTTAAGGGGTGTTAGGCTGTTTCACAAAACTTGTTTTCATTTAGAACCGTTAAAACAACATTTTGTTTGAATTCGGTTTTCAAAATGTTTGCACACACCAAAAAACCATTTGTGAAAACTGGTTTAAACCGATCGGAGGTTTATTTATGTTTTCAATATTTGACGCTCTGCCATGCATTTCACACTTTTCACCACAAATCTGCTATCTTTTTAAACAACGTATTATATGTTATACTGTTGATCATACCTTCCATAAAACTTCCGACAATTCCCAGTAAAGTGGGCTTAACCACGTGAAAGGTTCATATGCCAGGCCATCATAATTTTTGAAAAAACCGTTGTGGACTAACCCTTATGGCCTGTGATCAGCTTTGAGGGAGCTGTTACTCCGGAACAGTTTCCCTGGTGTGATAAATACATCAACACGCATAGTGTAGGGAACTTTAAAAAAGTAGTCAAAGTTTAAAAAATCATATAAGAAAAGTATGCGCACACACCACACATTCAAAGGGCATTACCATAGTAAAGTTAAGCAACTATCTTCCACACAATTATTCTGTGTTTTTTAAACTTTCAGAAATTAAGGCTCCAAAATATTCCTCAAAAGTATTTCTGGGACATATTTGCGACACTAAATTTTCCGTTTTTTAACAAAGCAATTTTTCACCACAACAACCAATTTTGGTGGAGGCTTTTCCCTTTAAAATGAATATAACAATTGAGCAAAAATGTGAACAACGAAACACTCAAAAACTTTCAAGCCCGAATTGATAAACAATTGCACAATACACAGTTTGGAATACACTGAAAGATCTGCCACTTAGTACTACCACAATACCTAACTAAAATACATTTTAAAACCAGAAATGCAAAATTCATGTGGTTTCGAAGAATATAGTCTTCATGTGTAATCCCCAATCATGTCAAGATGTCCTGTTTCTTTTCAGTCCATTGGATGAATGTGATATAAAATTTCTGGAAAATTACAGTTCATGTGTATATTTGACCTTGGGATTTCTGGGAATTTTTGGCTTAATGCCTTTGTGATTCAGCTGGGTCCTCTGATTTCTGACAAAACTCATAGGGGTTTTCTGATGGATAAATGCAAAACCATGGGAAGTAATCCAGCCTTCCTAACTGGAGCTATTGTGTAAACAGGTTTCAGAGTTTTACCACATGTGACCCCAATGACCTTTGAACCTCCCAACAACAGGGTTTCTTTCTCCTATCATAAGGCATCAACACAACCAAGTATGAAATCCTATCCAAGCTTCCTACCTTGAAATATTGTGTAAAATAAAAAAAATTTTTTTTTTTTTTCAGTTTGACCCTGATGCTCCAAATGACTCTTGAACTCACCAAACAACAAGTTTTCTTTCCTCTCACCATAGTCATCCCATGCACACCCATTATGAAATCTATCCAAGCTTCCTACCTTGAAAAGATAGTGTGTAAACAGGTTTTCGAGTTTACACCCCTGTGACCCAAATAAACTTTGACCTCCCACCAAAACGACGGGTTCTTCATACTTCACCATAATGCATCCCACACCACTTAGAATCTATCACACTTTTCCTACCTTGAGATATCGTGTAAACAAGGTTTTCAGCTTTTGACCCTGGTGACCCCATATACCCTTACAAAAATTCCCAGCATAATTCCTGTAGGGATCCTGTAGGAAATGTTAATTTCCTGTAGGAATGAGCCTGTGCCAGTAAAAATGTATGAATTGTTTAAATTCCTGTAGGAAATTTCAATTTTTCCTACATAGGAATATTGCTATTTTTCCTACATAGGTAAAAGACCATTCCGGTAAGAATTTGCTATTTCATGTAGAATTAGCAAATTCCTACAGAATTTCAGTTTTCCTACGTATGAAGTTGCTACTTTCTATTTAAGGAAG
This sequence comes from Holothuria leucospilota, assembly GCA_029531755.1. Lineage (NCBI taxonomy): Eukaryota > Metazoa > Echinodermata > Holothuroidea > Aspidochirotida > Holothuriidae > Holothuria > Holothuria leucospilota. The sequence goes on along the minus strand of JAIZAY010000323.1, from coordinate 15,872 downwards.
ACCGCCAATTTCCTGTATGAATTACGAGTAATATTCCCCACATACTATCTACTTCATAGAGGGCTGCAAAGGGAAGTCCATTGTGGCTGTCCCAGTAAAGCCTATTGTGTCCAAATCAAAGGACTTTGAAATGCTTCCCTGCAGGCACAGTATGCTGGTGAAGCCATGGGACTTGAACTTATATTATGTGTGTACTTACCAGTGTGGGTATATGCAATCAGTGTCTAACAGACTCCTAGCAAAGCAGTACAGTGCCAGGTTTACTATGTAGTTGTAGTGAGGAAAGGTTATGCATTGGGACACTCAAGAGTTTATTAAGTTTGTAGCACAGCTCTGTACGTGCAGTAAAGTGTCGTGGAACCATTGATTCTCTTGGTTCTTGCTTTGCTTTTGGACATTCTTTAGAGCCTGGTGGAAGAATCTGACGTATGGACTGGGTTAACCTAATTGAAGCTTTTTCTTTGGATATATTTTCTGTTAAATTGGACCATGCTATTACAAACATTGTCAGGGTTTATGCAGTAAATTTTAACTGGCAGTAACAAGTGAAACTGCATGCAGCTGTTTGAATTGCTAGCTACAAAAAGAGATATGTCATTTTTTCTCAGGACTGGATGTTCTGCAGAACTGTTGCATTTATGTTTTTTTAAAAGACTATCAACATAAACCTTAAGCAATTAAATCATGCTGACCTTCATTGTGGTCATCCGTATTTCTCTGCTTTAATGGAATTACTTGAACATATCATTTGCTTCCTCAAAGGAAAAGTGACTTCTTTAAGTGTTTGGAACTACATAAGCCAGGTCACACCATATGCACAGGTCCCCAACAGTCAGCAAGTCAGCTAGATGGTTAATAGATGATGATGACAAAAAAGTACCCCCTCAATAAATGGAAGAGTCCATGTGGGAAGCGATTTCCTATGTGGGATCTATTTCCTATGTGGGAACTATTTCCTACAGGAAAATATTTCCTACGTGCCCAAAATCCTACATAAATCCTACATACTGATTTCCTGTAGGAAATATGTTGGGAATTTTTGTAAGGGTAACCTTTGACTTCCACCAAAAACAACAGGATTCTTTCTCTTATCATAATGCATTAACACACCAAGTATAAAATCTATCCAAGCTTCCTACCTTGAAATATTGTGTAAACAAGGTTTTCAGAGTTTGACCCCTGGTGACCCCAAATGACCTTTGACCTCCACCACAAATTTTTTCTCGGGAAAGAATCACATAATGCATCCACACACCAAGTAAAAATCTTCCAAGCTCCTACCTTGACATATTGTTAACAGGTTTTCAGAGTTGCCCCTGCAGTTCCCCCAAGTGACCTTTGAACCACCACAACATAGAGTTTTTTTTCGTCACCATAATGCATCCCACCACTAGTATAAATCTAATCCACTTCCTACCTAAGATATGTCTAAACAAGGTTTTCAGGTTTGACCCCTGGTGACCCCAATGACCCTTTATCACCATCCAAACAAACAATAAGGTTCTTTCTCTCATATGGGAACATCTCCTACCAACCTTTGAGAACTGTCCAGATTTCCCTTTCTTAGATTGTGTAAACAAGAAACGTGTCAAAAATGACACACACACCATGTAATACACACAATCCATAACACTCCATCCATATCATGACTGCATAGGTTTCCTCTTTCATCGAACCCAAAAAAACAGATGGAGAAATGTTCTGAATCTTTAAACCAAGTGAAAGTTACAGTTCAAAGAACAAATTCATAGTGAACAGTTTTTTGACGAGGTTAATGTCAACCTAAAACCCTCTTAATTGCAATTTACAAATGAAATTCAGTTTTTTGTAAAATGTGACTAGATATGGTGTTTTTGCTATGGTGTTGGCAGAAAACCACCCCAAGTAGGTATGTTTTCCCATTACAGCTGCTGTATTCACGGTGAACATATTTGCCCTCAAAAATGACAAATACCCCAACTCCAAATCTGGCATGATAGCTAGAAAGGGACCATGCAAAGCCATGTTAAATGAGGCCACAACTCGCCACACTGGTTAATATTTTTAAAAAGCCAACATTTTTTGTGTGTTCTTATGTTACTACTTCACAATGCTCAGAGTTTGTTTTAGCAAACTCCCAGTCGGTGTCCTACCATGATTTTTTTAAGTTTTTTCAGTTAACAGAGATGATCTCGTAATAGTTTCTTTAAATTTAATACACACCCTCTGCAATACTGCACGCACAAGATAATACTCACGAAATAAAGTATAATTAACTCCAAATGCTTCTTCATATAGTGTTGAGATGGAGACCATAATTATAAAGTAGTTAAAATATACCCACCTTACTTTTCCTGACCAGGTATCACACCATGACCAACTCTGCTGCTAAGCTCCATCCCATCACATTCCACCACCTCCATCCACTCTGGTACAGCAAGGGCTTCCTCTCTTTCCTATAAAGAGAAAGTGAGATTTTATAAGAACTTTCTTTATAAGAAAGTGAAATTAATGCATACAAGTTTGGGTAAACATGTCAAGCAAGACCCCTTCCAGATTTTGACAGAAATTGTGCAGCCTTGCGTGTAATGCTTATTTCTTGAGTCCAGTGACTTTTGTTTCCTGTCTGCAGTTATTATTTTTTCGTTAAGCTAATTATCTTTCCCCAGAACAGCTCTACACAGCAGTACTGGTAGATAGTGATAATCTATCGATCGTGCATGAGTATAAGCGTTCTGCTGAAAACCCGATTGATTGTATGCATGGAAAGAAAGCACTGCAGAGTGTGATATGGACATCATTTCTCTTGTCCCAATTAGCTAATACTGGCAGAAGAACTACAAGTTTTCAAAGTCAGAAATATAAAACAAATAGCACTTAAGCACAATTACATAATTATCTGTATCGAAGGGCATGGAATCTCAAGTGTTGACAAGTGTTGATGAAGTAAACATTTTGTTGATTCCATTTAGGTTACATAACACCATACATATCTTACAGATTCTTTGACTGCATGGTAACTCCACAAAATTTTTTCAGTTTATGACTCAATTTTTTACATGTTCTGCTTCCTGACATCCAGAGTCATGTTGCACCTGGAAACATCTTCAGGGCAGGGTAATGGCTTTCTGTCAAGTTCACATTTGATGACATAATTTGTGTACACATTGTACATAATGAGACAATATGCTGACCGTTTGCCATGGTGTAGAACTTTTTGCTTGGATAACTCAATTAAGTGCAAAAAATTTGGCTGATCAGATTAAGAACTTTCCAGTAGAATGGAGTTGTAAGTTCTATAAACAAAAAAGGCAAGAAAAAAACTCGCCCTTGCAGAAAGGACAATTTTTGAAATGGGTCTAAGTGACACATGAAGCTGATAGACAAATCACTTTGGTATGAAACTGTATTAGTTTACCCTCTTGGAGTAAGTCAAAACCATTGACAGTATCAAAGCAAGAGTCCTACTGCTAATTATGTCATTCTCCAAAAGGGATGCTTGTGCAATTGTATATACCCACACTGAATGAAAGATGTACACTTTACTACTGTAGAACAGGCATGGGCATATTAAGTGGGGGCAGTGAAACCTATGCCCCCCCCCAAAAAAAAATTGGAAAACCCCAAAATTATTATAAAAAGGCTTCAAGACTCAGGCAAAATACTTTAGAAATGAGCATTAATACTTGATTATAATAACACTGCAGTAATTTTAAGCCCAATGAAGGCCTTACCATTACACAAAACATCATTCCTTAAAAACTTTATACAGCTACAACTTCCCAGCATTTTTCCCTATTGTTCTGAATGCCCTCAGATTTTGTGAAAACTGAGAACCAAGTATTCGAGGATATATGGTGACTGAAGTGTTATCATCATTTGTTTGCAACACTGATCAATTGTTTCCTATAATACTATAAGTATTGGCACATGGTTATCTTTAAAGTGTTTGTAACACTTTCAGATGATACAAGAGTGTATGGGTGAACACATAAAAAACAATTAGCATCATACTGCATGGTGATTTCTTTTCTCATTTTGTTTACTGTTTTTTTTTAATTGTTCTAACCATTGTAAATTAGCATGACCTTTGGTTAGTCCTGTAGAACTGTGTGCTTTAGAAATAAATTCAGTCTTATTATAATAGTATATTCTTCATTTTAAAATATTTTCTCTATCCTAATTATACTACAGTGAAGGAGGCCAAGTATGCAGATATTTAACTGATGCTATGTGTCCAGTGAATTTGGTCCACTCCAGCCAAGGCTTGTGGAAGTTTTCAACAGTTTACAGTACACACTACCCCTCATATTGAAAACTCACAAGTAGGTCTTCCATACCCATATCAACTTTGTGTACCATGACCACCGAGGTATGAGGACAACTTGCATATAAATAGGATGATGGTTCCTCTCTCTTCACTTCTTTCACAAATGCCACCATTTTTGTAGCAGAAGAATATTACCAAGACAAGTGCTTTAAATAATGTCAATTTTTTATATTTTTCATAATCAGTTGATGGTGGTAGGGTCTAATTAGTGGAAACACATGTAGGTCAAGTATCAAATTTAATAAATAGTTCCTTTACCTAGATGAGTATTACTGTATACTGTAGTATGCTCAAATATATGAGTTTATTGGAGAAAGTTAACCGCTTTTTATTTCTTAATCAAATCTTCTGTAATACTTTTCTTTGACTTGTGGGGAATTAATACACTGGTATTTGTATGAGGCATTAGAACACCTTTCAACTTTGCACAACCCACAATACCGTAATTCCATGTACACTTAAAGAAAGGGTTTAAGCCAAAAATTTATGGAAGAGGAACTAAATAGCTTTAAACAACTTGGTGAAGCTTCCATTCAAATTAGACATGTAGAACTCGAGATATCAGAAAAATGAAGTTACTACATTTGTGACCCAAAGTGAGCTTGAGGCAAGCAGGGGTTATATCACTTCTGCACATTGATGAGAAAAGGTTTTCCCTGTGTTTTTTCAGTCTGTTGCAGGGGCATATCCAGGAGTTTTCAATCAAGGGGGCGCAAGTTTTGATTGATCCCTCCCCTGGTTTAGGGGTGTAAGGGGAAGGAATGTACCCCCCTTTGGAAAATTTTTGATTTTGGAAGAGGACTGAGATGCAAAATGGTGTTATATTTGATACATTTTGATGCATTTTCTTTTTTTGCCTCAACATTTTTTCATGCAGGACAGCCAATAGGGTAGGCACGCGCCTGTTGCACCCCCGCCTGGATCTGCCACTGTGTTGTGTTTACCTTGAAGTTAAGTGGGATATAGGACCTGCCGATGTGGAATGTGAAGTTTGTAAACTTCAGTGCAATCACATTCTAATAACATATGCGGATTGTGGAGGGGAAAAATTGGTTTCAAAGTTTAAAGAAAAACAAAAGATTGTTCATTAATATGAGGCTATGACAACATATATGCTTGCTTCAAGTTGACTTTGTATTGAAAATGTGACAACTTTAACTGCTAATATCTTGAGAACCACACATTGCATTGCAATACAAATTTCACCAGAATGCTCAGAATAATTAGTACCCCTAAACATATCAAAACTTGATTTGACCCTTCTTTTAACAAAATGAACACATCCCTTTAGCAACCATAGTCTCTAAACCGTACCCCCTGACACTTTTTAAGAAATTAAATTTGTAGGGTGGTTCAATGCCATGCAGCAACAAGTTCACACCACATTGGCTACTGATGAGTGATCATGCATTATTGCAGGCTGGTAATGCATCATACGTAGTGTGCCCACATCAAAAAAGTAGAGTACATTAAATCACAGACCTGCCAACATTTGAAACCTGGAAATAGGAACACAGCGGCGTAGTCCGCCTGCCTGGGGGTGGGGTCTAAGGGGAGGGGTATCCCCCTCCCCTTTGCAAATTTTTTGAAGTTTTAATACTCTTAGATTTCAGATCATGTTACTTGTTACTGTTAGGCTGGGCAGGCTAGGCTGCATGGTAATGTTAGTCATGTTACACACTTAGCCTAGGCTAACACAAACTTCATTTAGGCCTAGGCCTATGTGAACGATTCTTGGCGGGGTTTTTGCAATGTATTCAGAAAAAAAATCATACAAAGTATTCCCACCTATTTCATAATCTCCGCGACTTTCGTAGTTCAAAAGTTAGACCTCAAAGTAACCGTTAAGTTCAGGCCTAGCCTAGGCTAGACTGCACACATGTGCTATTTGGCTATGCCGCACTTTCGCTACTTGACCGTTGGTATGATACGGCAAACTACGGTACCGAAAAACGCCTGCAGGCTCGCAGCTTACTGTCCAAAGTTCAATACTCAAAAACTTCGTTGCTGGTCTTCCGTTCAAAATTGAACACTGTCATAAGTACTTTATGTTCAATCTTTAATATTCTTTTTCATCCTTCTTAATCTCAAACAACAGCATTGGGATTAGTCCCCACTGGTTATCAAACAAACACGCACTATGTTATTGCGTATATGACCGTATACGAACGTACCGACCGCAGGTGGCCACACGGACTCGGTCCATAGGCGCAGCTGTGGTGCTTTGTAAAGCATTAACTACAACGATCGTTTACGGATATGTACTATCAGTGTGCACATATCCTGAGACATTTAGCGTGCACGCCGGATGTCGGCATACACAATGCTGAAGTCTTGCTGAAGTACACGTAAAGCCCATACAAGTTTCGATCCACGAATCATGATGAGGTGCGTGACAATGCGTTTTAAGTATTATGTTGCAAGGCTATTTCTTGTACTATTTTGTGGTGGGCGCTAGAAATCAAGAACGTGCCGATTTTTTGCTATGTACGGACTCAAAAATCGGAACGGTTTTCCGATTAAATCGGAACGGTTGGCAGGTCTGAAATCATATATACAGTACCATTGTACATTTTACCAAAAATCTGGTAGAAAAGTAAATCATGAAAATGGTGAGCAAATGGCTGAGATAGAATTTTTTGTATCGATTGTAATCTTTAACTTAGGCCTTCCAATTCTAGAGACAATTGACAGCCATCAAAGTAACAAGACTAACTGAAGATTTCAAAAAGATGCCATCCTTTTGCTGGAAAGGACCCAGCCCATTCAGTAAATGCATCATTTCGTAGGCTGTTACTTTGATGGCTGTCAATTGTCTCTAGATTGGAAGGCCTAAGTTAAAGATTACAATTGATACAAAAAATTCTATCTCAGCCATTTGCTCACCATTTTCCATGATTTACTTTTCTACCAGATTTTTGGTAAAATGTACAATGGTACTGTATATTTGATTTCAGACCTGCCAACCGTTCCGATTTAATCGGAACCGTTCCGATTTTTGAGTCCGTACATAGCAACAACGTTCTGATTTCTAGCGCCCACCCCAAAATAGTACAAGAAATAGCCTTGCAACATAATTATTTAAAACGCATGTCACGCACCTCATCATGATTCGTGGATCGAACTTGTATGGGCTTTACGTGTACTTCAGCAAGACTTCAGCATTGTGTATGCGACATCCGGCGTGCACGCTAAAATGTCTCAGGATATGTGCACACTGATAGTACATATCCGTAACGATCGTTGTAGTTAATGCTTTACAAAGCACCACAGCTGCGCCTATGGACCGAAGTCCGTGTGGCACCTGCGGTCGGTACGTACGTATACGGTATATACGCAATACATAGTGCATGTTTGTTTTGATAACCAGTGGGATAATCCCAATGCTGTTGTTTTGAGATTAAGAGGATGAAAAAGAATATTTAAAGATTGAACAAAGTACTTATGACAGGTTGTTCAATTTTGAACGGAAGACCAGCACGAAGTTTTTGAGTATTTGAACTTTGGACAGTAAGCTGCGATCCTGCAGGCGTTTTTCGGTACCGTAGTTTTGCCGTATCATACCAACGTCCAAGTAGCGAAAGTGCGGCATAGCCAAATAGCACGTGTGCAGTCTAGCCTAGGCCTGAACTTAACGGTTACATTGAGGTCTAACTTTTGAACTATGAAAGTCGCGGAGATTATGAAATAGGTGGGAATACTTTGTATGATTTTTTTTTCTGAATACATTGCAAAAAACCCGCCAAGAATCGTTCACAATAGGCCTAGGCCTAAATGAAGTTTGTGTTAGCCTAGGCTAAGTGTGTAACATGACTAACATTACCATGCAGCCTAGCCTGCCCAGCCTAACAGTAACAAGTAACATGATCTGAAATCTAAGAGTATTAAAACTTCAAAAAATTTGCAAAGGGGAGGGGGATACTCCTCCCCTTAGACCCCACCCCCAGGCAGGCGGACTACGCCGCTGTGTTCCTATTTCCAGGTTTCAAATGTTGGCAGGTCTGTGATTTAATTTAATGTACTCTACTTTTTTTATGTGGGCACACTACGTATGATGCATTACCAGCCTGCAATAATGCATGATCACTCATCAGTAGCCAATGTGGTGTGAACTTGTTGCTGCATGCATGGCATTGAACCACCCTACAAATTTAATTTCTTAAAAAGTGTCAGGGGGTACGGTTTAGAGACTATGGTTGCTAAAGGGATGTGTTCATTTTGTTAAAAGAAGGGTCAAATCAAGTTTTGATATGTTTAGGGGTACTAATTATTCTGAGCATTCTGGTGAAATTTGTATTGCAATTGCAATGCAATGTGGTTCTCAAGATATTAGCAGTTAAAGTTGTTCACATTTTCAATACAAAGTCAACTTGAAGCAAGCATATATGTTGTCATAGCCTCATATTAATGAACAATCTTTTGTTTTTCTTTAAACTTTGAAACCAATTTTTCCCCTCCACAATCCGCATATGTTATTAGAATGTGATTGCACTGAAGTTTACAACTTCACATTCCACATCGGCAGGTCCTATATCCCACTTAACTTCAAGGTAAACACAACACAGTGGCAGATCCAGGCGGGGGTGCAACAGGCGCGTGCCTACCCTATTGGCTGTCCTGCATAAAAAATGTTGAGGCAAAAAAAGAAAATGCATCGAAATGTATTCAAATATAACACCATTTTGCATCTCAGTCCTCTTCCAAAATCAAAAATTTTCCAAAGGGGGGGGAGGGGGTACATTCCTTCCCCTTACACCCCTAAACCAGGGGAGGGATCAATCAAAACTTGCGCCCCCTTGATTGAAAACTCCTGGATATGCCCCTGCAACAGACTGAAAAAAAAAAAAACACAGGGAAAACCTTTTCTCATCAATGTGCAGAAGTGATATAACCCCTGCTTGCCTCAAGCTCACTTTGGGTCACAAATGTAGTAACTTCATTTTTCTGATATCTCGAGTTCTACATGTCTAATTTGAATGGAAGCTTCACCAAGTTGTTTAAAGCTATTTAGTTCCTCTTCCATAAATTTTTGGCTTAAACCCTTTCTTTAAGTGTACATGGAATTACGGTATTGTGGGTTGTGCAAAGTTGAAAGGTGTTCTAATGCCTCATACAAATACCAGTGTATTAATTCCCCACAAGTCAAAGAAAAGTATTACAGAAGATTTGATTAAGAAATAAAAAGCGGTTAACTTTCTCCAATAAACTCATATATTTGAGCATACTACAATATACAGTAATACTCATCTAGGTAAAGGAACTATTTATTAAATTTGATACTTGACCTACATGTGTTTCCACTAAGACCCTACCACCATAAACTGATTATGAAAAATATAAAAAATTGACATTATTTAAAGCACTTGTCTTGGTAATATTCTTCTGCTACAAAAATGGTGGCATTTGTGAAAGAAGTGAAAAGAGAGGAACCACCATCCTATTTATATGCAAGTTGTCCTCATACCTCGGTGGTCATGGTACACAAAGTTGATATGGGTATGGAAGACCTACTTGTGAGTTTTCAATATGAGGGGTAGTGTGTACTGTAAACTGTTGAAAACTTCCACAAGCCTTGGCTGGAGTGGACCATATTCACTGGACACATAGCATCAGTTAAATATCTGCATACTTGGCCTCCTTCACTGTAGTATAATTATTATAGAGAAAATATTTTGAAATGAAGAATATGCTATGATAATAAGACTGAATTTATTTCTAAAGCACAAAGTTCTACAGGACTAACCAAAGGTCATGCTAATTTACAATGGTTAGAAAAATTAAAAAAAAACAGTAAACAAAATGAGAAAAGAAATCACCATGCAGTATGATGCTAATTGTTTTTTATGTGTTCACCCATACACTCTTGTATCATATGAAAGTGTTACAAACACTTTAAAGATAACCATGTGCAAATACTTATAGTATTATAGAAAACAATTGATCAGTGTTGCAAACAAATGATGATAACACTTCAGTCACCATATATCCTCGAATACTTGGTTCTCAGTTTTCACAAAATCTGAGGGCATTCAGAACAATAGGAAAAAATGCTAGGAAGTTGTAGCTGTATAAAGTTTTTAAGGAATGATATTTTGTGTAATGGTAAGGCCTTCATTGGGCTTAAAATTAATACTGCAGTGTTATTATAATCAAGTATTAATGCTCATTTCTAAAGTATTTTGCCTGAGTCTTGAAGCCTTTTTATAATAATTTTGGGGTTTTCCAATTTTTTTTTTTTTGGGGGGGGGGAAGGCATAGGTTTCACTGCCCCCACTTTATATGCCCATGCCTATTCTACAGTAGTAAAGTGTACATCTTTCATTCAGTGTGGGTATATACAATTGCACAAGCACCCCTTTTGGAGAATGACATAATTAGCAGTAGGACTCTTGCTTTGATACTGTCAATGGTTTTGACTTACTCCAAGAGGGTAAACTAATACAGTTTCATACCAAAGTGATTTGTCTATCAGCTTCATGTGTCACTTAGACCCATTTCAAAAATTGTCCTTTCTGCAAGGGGCGAGTTTTTTTCTTGCCTTTTTTGTTTATAGAACTTACAACTCCATTCTACTGGAAAGTTCTTAATCTGATCAGCCAAAGTTTTTGCACTTGAGTTATCCAAGCAAAAAGTTCTACACCATGGCAAACGGTCAGCATATTATCTCATTATGTACAATGTGTACACAAATTATGTCATCAAATGTGAACTTGACAGAAAGCCATTACCCTGCCCTGAAGATGTTTCCAGGTGCAACATGACACCTGGATGTCAGGAAGCAGAACATGTAAAAATTGAGTCATAAACTGAAAAATTTTGTGGAGTTACCATGCAGTCAAAGAATCTGTAAGATATGTATGGTGTTATGTAACCTAAATGGAATCAAAAATGTTTTCTATCATCAACACTTTGTCTATTGAGATTCCATGCCCTTCGATACAGATAATTATGTAATTGTGCTTAAGTGCTATTTGTTTTATATTTCTGACTTTGAAAACTTGTAGTTCTTCTGCCAGTATTAGCTAATTGGGACAAGAGAAATGATGTCCATATCACACTCTGCAGTGCTTTCTTGCCATGCATACAATCAATCGGGTTTTCAGCAGAACGCTTATACTCATGCACGATCGATAGATTATCACTATCTACCGGTACTGCTGTGTAGAGCTGTTCTGGGGAAAGATAATCAGCTTAACGAAAAAATAATAACTGCAGACAGGAAACAAAAGTCACTGGACTCAAGAAATAAGCATTACACGCAAGGCTGCACAATTTCTGTCAAAATCTGGAAGGGGTCTTGCTTGACATGTTTACCCAAACTTGTATGCATTAATTTCACTTTCTTATAAAGAAAGTTCTTATAAAATCTCACTTTCTCTTTATAGCAAAGAGAGGAAGCCCGTGCTGTACCAGAGTGGATGGAGGTGGTGGAATGTGATGGGATGGAGCTTAGCAGCAGAGTTGGTCATGGTGTGATACCTGGTCAGGGAAAAGTAAGGTGGGTATATTTTAACTACTTTATAATTATGGTCTCCATCTCAACACTATATGAAGAAGCATTTGGAGTTAATTATACTTTACTTGAGATTATTATCTTGTGCGTGCAGTATTGCAGAGGTTGTATAAAATTTAAGAACTATTACGAGATCATCTCTGTTAACTGAAACCTTAAAAAAAATCATGGTAGGACACCGACTGGGAGTTTGCTAAAACAAACTCTGAGCATTGTGAAGTAGTAAACAGAACACACAAAAAATGTTGGCTTTTTAAAAATATCAACCAATGTGGGAGTTGTGGCTCATTTAACATTGGCTTTGCGTGGTCCCTTTCTAGCTATCATGCCAGATTTGGAGTTTGGGGTATTTGTCATTTTTGAGGGCAAATATGTTCACCGTGAATACAGCAGCTGTAATGGGAAACATACCTACTTGGGGTGTTTTCTGCCAACACCATAGCAAAAACACCATATCTAGTCACATTTTATAGCTTTTGCAAAAACTGCATTTCATTTGTGTAACATTTGTATGGTCAGTCCGGGAGATTCCCCTGTTTGGGAGAAAATCATTTTCCCCTGAAAGGGGGGAAAAATTTGACAGCCATTTTGCATTTTACCCACAATGCCACACCGTTTGGACAATAAAAAACAAAAGGTCAATCTTTTCAAACCCCTCTGGAAAATTCGTAGGTGGGGAGGGAAGTTCAAAACCTGCATATACATGTAGCTGGTCACATTACCTACAACTTTTCCAGGCGGTGAAAGGTAGTCCACCGTGCACGTTTTGCAAAATCTTGAAAGAAGGCAATGTGACCTTATTAGTAGACGTTGTACAGTTGTCTCTCTCTGCATACACCTTTCGTGTGCATGGCGACAACTAACTCGTACACTGTTTAATGCACACTTGTTATCCTACGGACGTTCGCTTTACGTGCTTATTAACAGTTGTACAAGAATTGCAGGCCTACAGTTCTTAAGAGATACCTAGGAACCATGCAACTTATTTCCGAACTACGACACAACCTTCGTACTACAAGTAATGTAGGATAATTACTCACCACTTTCTGTCCTACCAGCACCGCTGTTCCTTAAAATCTAGCACACAAACCATACGCAGCCACCAGCAGCCGTTTTACCTACACTGCAACCCGACACCCCATGTGTGCATGCGAAACGGCTGTTATGAAAGCAAGGCTTTGTTTATTCATGATGCCTAATGAATACAAATTCCGCTCTTTGGAGGAAAACTATTTTCCCCCAAACGGGGGAATCTCCCGGACTGATGGTATAGTACTTAGAACCAGTAGTCCAATGAATTTGAATTGAGAAAACCATTGTTTTATACACAGAATAGTTTGTGGAGGTATGTCTGCTAAAAGTTGAATGTCATACTTTCATTATGGAGTGGTAGTCAGTGGTGTCACCAGATATTTCCAAGCTGGGGGGGGGCAGAATGTTCTGTGAGGCCGCTGGTGGAGTTCATGGAAAAATGCTGGGATCCAGGGGTGAGGCCACAGAAGCTATGAGATGTTCACAGAATTGAAACCATAACAATGAATCATTTCATTATTTTCAAATGCCTTTGGATACTCACTAAGCAGGCCACAAAATGAAAATTTACAGTTTGACCATTTTGTGTTGGATTAAGCCTGACTGACAATTTAATGATTCAGGGTGCTTGAAGATGACAGAATTGTTAAAGTTTGCATTGGGCTGCAGGGGCGGATGCAGGTTTTGATGAAAGGGGGGGTTTTGCGATATAGTTACTATCTAAGCGGAGCGCCACCATGTGTTGGCACGAAGCGTACATTTTTGGTCCAGAAGCCAGAAGACCCCCTAATTGCAGGAAATGGCATTTCCCATGTGTTTCCTAGGCTCTTTGATCACGTATAAAAACAAGCTTTCACTGAAATTCCCTGTGTCAGAAATTTTATGATAAATGTTCTGTCAAAAAGTTGTCTTCCTTCTTGTGAGAGATGCATGCTATACAGCCCGATAACGATCTTGGGCGTCAGGAGTTTGGAACATTCAGTCATTTGTTGTGCTTTCTCTAGGCACTCAGAGTGACTCACTGAAAGTTGCTCGCTTGTGCACAATAAAGAAAATTTGGATTCTCCTTTTGAAATCTTCTGAAAGTATTTTGGTATTGGGGCCTTAAAATTCAACTAGTAGGCTTAATCGCATGCATGGGATTTTTGGTTGTCTCGTTATCTAAGCGGAGCGCAACCATCGGTTGGCACGGCGTCAGGGGTGGCGCCAGGATTTGCCCGACGGGGGGGGGCAGACTCCCCGACAGCGGGCCAGCGACCTGAAGCCCCGACAGCCATGATGTCGTCGAGGAATTGGTGAGGAGGGATTGAAGAAATCTTGTGTACTAGACTATGACATTGCGGGGCATATATTTCATATTTGTATATACTAGAGAAATATATATCCGCCTTGATTTATCGTTTTTCCTAGAATCTAAACTGAAATTTCAAAGCGCGCTTTTTTTTCGGATAGGCCTACACTAAAAAGAATCTGTACTTATTTGAAGCATATATATATATATAGGTCCATTGTCAAGGCAGTTGGGCCATATCGGGCATAACCTACGCTGAACTTCTTCGAGTCCTCGAGTCACTAGCAGTACCGCACGACAGACACAAGAGAACATTAAGTAGGTTTAGCAAAATAAGACGAAATGACCGACATCTACATAAATCCATGTATTCTACTTATATTAAGTTACTTGAAAAGGTGGAAAGGGTTTGTACTATATTTAGCTATCAGTAGTAACGGAACTGAGGAAGAGTGGGCAAAGTGGACCGAAAATTTTGGGTTCTGTTGCAGAAATGACCCTTTTGAAAGCCAAAATAAGTAAACCGACCCGGTCAGTAGGGACAGCATTTTCCCGACAGGGGGCCAGATCATGCAGTGACCCGAAGTTCCGACAGCCCCTATGTCGAGGGGGTGGTAAGGAGGGGATCTGAAGGAGCCTAAATATCCCAAGTCATTGCAGCGCATATTTTGCATAATATCACTGAATACTTCATGAGCGGAGTTGCGCACTGATAGTGTACTTTTGAATCGGAAACGTAACATTGCAAAGCGCGCGAAGAGCCCGAAATTTTTTTTCTTTTGGGGGGGTTTTACACAAAAAATGTATGTAATCATTAAGAACAAAAAGAAAAAAAACTGTAGGGGTTTGTAGACCATATCAGGGATAACATACATTTTATCGAAACCACCTGGACTACCCTATGAAATACCCAAACGTTTCTCCTTGAGTCGCTCACCAACTGACCGTACCGCATGACACACACAAGACAACAGCAAGTAGACTTTGCGATATAGGATGGAATTTACGACCTCTACATAAACTGTGTACTCTACCTACATGTTACTTGTTAAGTTTGACAGGTCTTGTGCTATCTAGCAATGTAGAATGGAAGTACTGAAGAAACTGGAGTGACTCTACTGCGCGCCTACCGCGCCGAAAATTTTGGGTTCTTTTAAGGGAAATTGTCCTCTTGAGAGCAAAAAACAGGTAAAGGGTCGGGGCGACTTGTCGCCGTAGGGGACTACACACTTTACCGTATCGACTAAGACTCCCCGACTGTAAAAACTGTAAACATTCCACGACGGGGGCCATGGCCCCCCCTGTCCCCCACCTGGCGCCATCACTGCGAGGCGTGAACCAAGAAAAATTGACCCTTCTCAAACCATACAATCTATACTTAGGCCATCTTCATGTTTTGTATGTTTGTCATTTCCATGGAAACATTACTTTTCTTTGATACCCTCCCTTGCTGTACATACAACCATGTCATCTAGAGGCATGAAGGAAAATATGCTAAAATACCGCATACAGGTCACTGGCACTTCCCATACAGTATGCAAGAAACTCCAGGCAAACACCCACTCTTTTGAATGGAGACATTGTTTGAGCACACAGACCCTACTCTCATTCTGGGCTTTCTGAAGGAAAGTGGCCTGTATAGAAATTTTAGACATGTCTCCTGCATTTACCTAGATTTTTTGTTGAATTTTACCCCTTTACTTTTTCCTTTTCATTAATTCTGTACT
>JAIZAY010000883.1:0-26576 GCA_029531755.1 Holothuria leucospilota | reverse complement strand
CCCCAACATTATAAGCTATTTTCAGCCATGCATGAAGTAAACTGATTGTCACTGCATGCTTTCTGTATAAAATTTAAAGCTTGCACCTCTGACATCCTATATGGAAGACAGTATTTTCTGTAGTACACCCTAAGATACTGGCATATACCAATGCCAACAAATCTTTATCTGCTCGACAATTTGACCCATTGCTGGGGCAAGGATGGAGCAGTGCCAGAGCGTATCTACGAATGAAGTAGACCTGCAATGTGCACTGCAACTCTGGGGTCCTTGCTACTCCGAGATCCCTTATAGTTTAGCCTGAGCTCAAAACCTGCCCAGTTACCGTGTGTTGCCACTTGGAGGCACTATAAGAGTCTTAGTGGTGGAGAGGCTGTGTACTGGCAGGGGAAGGCTTGTTCCCCTTTTTGCTGAAGCTATAGCCAGTGGCAGCTTCAAAAGATAGCTGCACATTACGCATCACACACACTCTGTGGCATAGCCACCAACACACACCTAGGAGAGATAGAGAAATGAAATGGTTATGGAGAGAAATGAAGAAATTATTTTGCTGTGAATAGAAATGAAGACATGAATTTTGCCTCCTCTTGGTCCTTCTGCTGTTGATCTCTGCTTCGTTCTTCTGCTGTTGATCTTCTGGTGGAGGAAAAGCATTCAAAATGTACCAACATGCATGCCAGCGAGTGCATAGCCCAGCCTCTGTTTGGTCATCCCTAAGCCCTACTTAGACCCTACTTTAATTAGCACTAATTTAGCCGGGTGTATCAGACCCATCATGGCTAATGATTCAGCCCTATGCCTAATTAGCATTCGTTTAGCCGGGTGTGTCAGACCCAAAGGCTAAACGATTCACCCTAGGCCAAACAAAAGCAAAGCCATGTCCTACGAGGCATATGCAGTGGTACCTCCTGCACGCTTTTTTGCTGTCTTCTTCTTCGTCTTCATCTTCTTCCTAGAGAGAAAAAATGTCCTGTGGAGAAAGTAAAACATATATTCCCCGTCGTTCTTCATAAATTTCTTCTGTTGTCATTGTTCCTCCTGTTGAGGGATGAAGGTCCTATGGAGAAAGAACATTAACATTTAATATTCAAATGTGTACACACAATCAGTTACATCACTTACATATGTATCTTTCTCAGCATAAGAGGCTACCATACTTATATATAGCTACATAGGTCCCTAGGCCTACATTTATATACATATTTATGCACCTAGGTATACACGGTTATAAACTGTTACATATTCATCTCCCTAAAGGTATATAGTGCACACTACTTGCAAGCTTCCGAGTCATTTACTGGTTATTCTAATCATTGTCATTTATCTTTTTGTCACCTTCCTCTTCTCGTGTTTTAATTGTGGTTATAAGATGTGCACTGCTTGCAAGCACTTTTCTGTCATCATTCTGCTGGTTATTCTCATCACACTTGTCATTTTCCATCTTATCTCCTTATCCTTCCTCTTCTAATGTTTTCTTGTTATAAGAGGTGTATGCACTGCTTTCAAGCACTTTTTTCTCATTTTGCTGGTTATTCTACTCATTCTTGTCATTTTTCTAATCTTCTTGTCCTTTGTCTTCTATTTTCTTGTTTAAGGTGTTCACTGCTTGCAAGCTTTTACTCATGCAGTTTGCTAGTTATTTTCTTGCATACTTGTCACTTTTTATCTTCTTGTGCTTCATCAATCCTCTTCTCATAGTCTCTTGTCATATACTTCCTGTTTTCACTTCCTACTTTCCTGCATCATTCCGGTCATGAAAAATCTCATCTTTCATTTTTATTTTGGTTCTGCTTCATATTTCTCTTAAGTTTCGTCTTGTTGATCTGCCATGAAAGCAAATCATATAAATATTCCTGCAGCAAAATGAATTTCCTTCAGAAAAATCCATTTCCTGGAAAGGAATATACATCTTGAAGAGAAATGAAAGGGTTGTAATCAAGTTTATCATTTACTCTGTTTCAAGGTTAAATTTCAACGTTCAAATGTAGTTGCAGCAGAAATATTGTGCGCACATGAAGAGATGTATCAATGTTCTTTGATTTCTATCTCTGGCAATCATCACATGCAAAATGTATGTTAAATGAAGACAAATTTCATGGAGAAATTGTAGTTAACAACAATTTTCAATATTAAAATTGAAATTTCAATACAGTTGTGATACCAGTAACAAGGTATGCACCTCTGGCAATCATCATGTGCAGTAAATATATGTTAAAACAAAGAACCTTTCTGTAGAGGAAGACATGTAACAACATTTGTCATTAGAAGTTGGAAGTTCATCAATACAGCTGTGATACCATGGATCCAATGCATCCTCCAAAAGAGACACATATTCATATACTTTAAGTACATGAGGCAACAGCACTGAGATAAAAAAGAATATTTGCCTCTGCCAATGACTGCATGTACTGCACATAAATTGTAAAAGATCTCCTTTGAAGAAAGACTTCCTGGAGGAAAGTATTCAGATCGCTAGGCTAAATATGTGCCATTCTAACACTGCAATGATCACAGAAATAATGTGTATGTGCAGAGAGGTGTGCATGACAAGCATGTATGGAACCACTCTAAAGCCAAATAATTGTAGATGCCATCTATGACAATGATCCACAGCCATGCCAGAATCAATGCATGCACTCAGAGAGAAATGAACCTGGTGCATGCTATAGCTGAAGGCAGCCAGAGAGCATACAATTATGCTTAAAAAGTTGTTTACACCTCTGCCAATAATGATCTCATGCACACTGTATGAAAACAGCACTAAAAAGTTAGCTAAAAAGAGAAAAATCAACATAGATGCAGCCAGAGAGCTACGACGGCAATAAAAAAAGGTTTTTCCACCTCTGGCAATATCATGTACATTGCATGATACAAACACTAAAAATTTTGCTGAAAGAGAGAGCATTAAAATTAAAATTCAGCCAGAGAGCTGCAAATTGCAATAAAAAGGTGTTTCCACCTCTGGCAGTGATCCAATGGACATTGCATGAAAACAGCACTAAAGATTTTGCTAAAAGAAGAACATTAAAAAAGAAAATTTAACAACAATGCAGCCTGAGTGCATACAATTGCAATAAAATAGGTGCTTCCACCTCTAGCAATGATATCATGTACATTGCATGATACAAACACTAAAATTTGCTGAAAGAGAGAACATTAAAATTAAAATTCAGCCAGAGAGCTGCAAATTGCAATAAAAAGGTGTTTCCACCTCTGGCAGTGATCCAATGGACATTGCATGAAAACAGCACTAAAGATTTTGCTAAAAGAAGAACATTAAAAAAGAAAAATTTAACAACAATGCAGCCTGAGTGCATACAATTGCAATAAAATAGGTGCTTCCACCTCTAGCAATGATATCATGTACATTGCATGATACAAACACTAAAATTTTGCTGAAAGAGAGAACATTAAAATTAAAATTCAGCCAGAGAGCTGCAAATTGCAATAAAAAGGTGTTTCCACCTCTGGCAGTGATCCAATGGACATTGCATGAAAACAGCACTAAAAATTTTGTTAAAAGGAGAACATTAAAAAGGAAAATGGTGCTTCCACCTCTGGCAATCATATCATGTACATTGCAGGATAAAAGCACTAAAAATGTTTGCTACAAAGAGAACATTAAAATTAAAATTCAACCATGATTCAGCCAGAGAGCTGCAATTGCGATAAAAAAAGTGTTTCCACCTCTGACAATCATATCATGTACATTGCATGATACAAACACTAAAAATTTTGCTGAAAGAGAGAACATTAAAATTAAAATTCAGCCAGAGAGCTGCAAATTGCAATAAAAAGGTGTTTCCACCTCTGGCAGTGATCCAATGGACATTGCATGAAAACAGCACTAAAGATTTTGCTAAAAGAAGAACATTAAAAAAGAAAAATTTAACAACAATGCAGCCTGAGTGCATACAATTGCAATAAAATAGGTGCTTCCACCTCTAGCAATGATATCATGTACATTGCATGATACAAACACTAAAATTTTGCTGAAAGAGAGAACATTAAAATTAAAATTCAGCCAGAGAGCTGCAAATTGCAATAAAAAGGTGTTTCCACCTCTGGCAGTGATCCAATGGACATTGCATGAAAACAGCACTAAAAATTTTGTTAAAAGGAGAACATTAAAAAGGAAAATGGTGCTGATAAAAAAAGTGTTTCCAATCATGTACATTGCATGATACAAACACTAAAATTTTGCTGAAAGAGAGAACATTAAAATTAAAATTCAGCCAGAGAGCTGCAAATTGCAATAAAAAGGTGTTTCCACCTCTGGCAGTGATCCAATGGACATTGCATGAAAACAGCACTAAAGATTTTGCTAAAAGAAGAACATTAAAAAAGAAAAATTTAACAACAATGCAGCCTGAGTGCATACAATTGCAATAAAATAGGTGCTTCCACCTCTAGCAATGATATCATGTACATTGCATGATACAAACACTAAAAATTTTGCTGAAAGAGAGAGCATTAAAATTAAAATTCAGCCAGAGAGCTGCAAATTGCAATAAAAAGGTGTTTCCACCTCGTGAAATGATCCAATGGACATTGCATGAAAACAGCACTAAAAATTTTGTTAAAAGGAGAACATTAAAAAGGAAAATGGTGCTTTCACCTATGGCAATGATATCATGTACATTGCAGGATAAAAGCACTAAAAATTTTTGCTACAAAGAGAACATTAAAATTAAAATTCAACAATGATTCTGCCAGAGAGCTGCAATTGCGATAAAAAAAAACAGTGTTTCCACCTCTGGCAATCATCCAATGGACATTGCATGAAAACAGCACTAAAGATTTTGCTAAAAGAAGAACATTAAAAAAGAAAATTCAACAACGATGCAGCCTGAGTGCATACAATTGCAATAAATAGGTGTTTCCACCTCTTGCAATGATTCCATGTACATTGCATGAAAACAGCACTAAAAATTTTGCTAAAAGGAGAACATTAAAAAATAAAATTTGACAATGATGCCACCAAGGAGCATACAATTGTGCTAAAAATTGTTAAAATATCACTAAAAAGAGAACATTAATATTAAAAAAGAAATCTCAACAGTGCATGCAGCCAGAGAGATATGTTCAAATGTGCATGCTGTAGTAGTACCACCTGTCAATGATTACATCCAAAATTGACACAAATTGCAAAAATGAGTTTGAAATGTGATCACAAAAACAACATATTCACATTGATATATGCTCATGAATATGTGATAGCACTCATAAGCTAAATATCAATTCTCATTTCAACTTAAAGTGATGGTCATGGTGGCACAATGCACATGAAACTGGGTGCGGTAATTGGTGTACATAGCCCCTGTAAAAAGATTTGTTAAAAGCATTACACGACAGAACAAAATGACATATTGCAGAACAGGCAACAGTAGAAAACATTACTGTGTGGAACATTGCAAAAATTATTTTTTGTTTTTGATAACAAAAAATCGTCCCACATTCATATTTTTTTTGCAATACAACCACCACTACCAGGACCACACCCACCACCACCAAAATCACAACCACTACCAGGGCAACCAAACCCAGGAATAGGACCACCAGCACTGGCACCACCACCAGGATGAGGACCAGAACCACCCCCACCAACACCATGACAAGGACCATCACCTTGACAAGAACCACCAGCACCAGGACCAGGTCCACCACCACAAGGACCACCATTACCACCACCATGAGGACCACAACCACCACCACTACCAGAACAAGAACCATCACCAACACAGGGACCAGGATCACCACCACCACTGCAAGAACAACAATAACAATAACAATACATGCATGCAAAACTCTAAAAGATAAGAGTAAAATACCAACTTCCCTACATGTTATTAGCCTGTCAGCTTCTAGGAAGGTGCCCTTCGTATCACATTGCAGATGGATAAGTGGTTTGGAGATGGCTCTTATGGAAAAGTGGAGTCTAAATATATCTCAGCAGATGACCTTGGTAGATACTTCATTCACTGGCACATCTGGATTATGGTAACTGTGAAATAAAAGAGGTGAATAAAATGTTAATTCCAATCACATGCAGTAGCACATAGTGAAAACCCCTAAGAGTTCATTATTACCACTGATCATGATCTACAACAATGGTGTATATGAGTGGCATAGGCTACTTCTTTGTGCCATCTATGTAAATAGATACTGAACTTCTCCTATATAAGTCAACAGCATAGTGGCAGATTGTTACAAATGATTATGAATCTAAACATTTTGAAAGGATCATTCTGTTGATATTACCATGGAGCTATTACAGATGGAGTACAACACAGAGAAACTTCCTTTAAAGGGTTTCAAAATTCCAAGAGTAATAAGCCATCAACACCCCCAGGGAATTATCAACACTTGCTGAAAAATAGTGTTACATAATATATAAACACAGTTTTACGCAGTCAGCTTGAATGTTGAATGGGGTGTTAAGGCTGTTCACAAAACTGGTTTTGATTTTAAAACCAGTAAAAAACAGTTTTGGTTTGATTCGGTTTCAAAATGTTTGCACAACCAAAAAACCATTTGTGAAAACTGGTTTAAACCGATCGAGGTTTGATTTATGTTTCAATATTTGACTCATCTGCCATGCATTTCACACTTTTTCACCACAAAATCTGCTATCTTTTTAAACAAACGTATATGGGTATACTGTTGATCATAACTTCCATAAAACTTCCGACAATTCCCAGTATAAAGTGGCTTAACCTCGTGCAAGGTTCATATGCAAGGCCATCATACTTTTTGAAAAACCGGTTGTGGACTAACCCTTATGGCATGTGATCAGCTTGAGGGAGCTGTTACTCCAGGGAACAGTTCCCTGGTGTGATAATACACAACACAGCATAGTAGCAAAGCTAAAAAATCATATAAAAAAGTATGCGCACACACACATTCAAAAGGTATACCATAGTAAAGATTAAACAACTATCTTTCCACACAATTATTCTGTGTTTAGGAAACTTTCAGAAATTAAGGCTCCAAAATATTCCGAAAAGATTCTGGGACATATTGCAGACACTAAATTTTCCGTTTTTAACAAAGCAATTTTTCAACCACACAACCAATTTTGGTGGGGCTTTTCCCTTTAAAATGATATAACAATTGACAAAAATGTGAACAACGAACACTTCAAAACTGTTCAAGCCCTAATGATAAACAATTGCACATACACAGTTTGATACCACTGAAAGATCTGCCACTAGTACTACCACAATACCTAACTAAAATACATTTAAAACCAGAATGCAAAAATGCATTGTGGTTTCGATGAATATAGCATTCAATGTGTAATCCCAAATCATGTCAAGATGTCCTGTTTCTTTCAGTCATTGGATGAATGTGATATAAAAGTGCTGGAAAATAACAGTTTCATGTGTATATTTGACCTTGGGAATTCTTGGGAATTTTTGCTTAATGGCCTTTGGTGATGGGGTTTTCTGATGGATTAAATGCAAAACCATGGGAAGTATCCAGCCTTCCTAACTTGAGCTATTGTGTAAACAAGGTTTTCAGAGTTTGACCCCTGGTGACCCCAAATGACCTTTGACCTCCACCAAAAACAACAGGGTTCTTTCTCTTATCATAAGGCATCAACACACCAAGTATGAAATCTATCCAAGCTTCCTACCTTGAAATATTGTGTAAATAAATTTTTCAGTTTGACCCCTGATGCATCCAAATGACCTTTGAACTCCACCAAAAACAACAAGGTTCTTCCTCTCACCATAATACATCCACACACCAAGTATGAAATCTATCCAAGCTTCCTACCTTGAGATATTGTGTAAACAAGGTTTTCAGAGTTTGACCCCTGGTGACCCCAAATAAACTTTGACCTCCACCAAAAACGACAGGGTTCTTCATCTTACCATAATGCATCCACACACCACGTATGAAATCTATCACAGCTTCCTACCTTGAGATATCGTGTAAACAAGGTTTTCAGCTTTTGACCCTGGTGACCCCATATAACCTTTGACCTCCACCAAAAACAACAGGATTCTTTCTCTTATCATAATGCATTAACACACCAAGTATAAAATCTATCCAAGCTTCCTACCTTGAAATATTGTGTAAACAAGGTTTTCAGAGTTTGACCCCTGGTGACCCCAAATGACCTTTGACCTCCACCACAAAGTTTTTTCTCTCACCATAATGCATCCACACACCAAGTATAAAATCTATCCAAGCTTCCTACCTTGAAATATTGTGTAAACAAGGTTTTCAGAGTTTGACCCCTGCCCAGGAGAAAAAACAGTTGATTCCAGTTGGATATTGCAACTGGTTTTAACTGTGTCCAACTGGTCTCAACTGCTTCCAACTGGATTCCTTGGTAATCCCAACTGTATCCAGCTGGTCTCATGTTTTTCCAACTGGACCATGACAAAGTCCCATCTGGAAATTTCGAGACCAGTTGGACCCAGTTGCTTTGTACTGAAACACAGTTGGGTTTTGGAAATCCAACTGAAACACTGTTGGGAAAAGAGTCCAGTTGGAAATAGGTGAAATAACTGATGAGTACAGTTGGATTCCAGCCATGTACCTGTAGTGTCAAGTTGTGAATGAGAACAGCACTAGGTGGGGGTATCAAGAGTTGAGTTGTCGAGTGGTTAAGGTGTTGTTGAAGTATTGATCATTTACTCTTACTATATTTTTTATTTGATTGTTTTTGAATTTTAGGCTATTTTATTATTAGGCTACTTATATTCTTTACCTATTACTTATATTGCATATAATTAGCTACCCTGTTCTTCTACATCACACTCCCGTCACTACATTACTGTTCATACAGTTTGAACCTGGTTTTTTAACAGAGCTTTCTAAATATATATTTTATGTGACTTTTCCAGTATTTTGCATTCAGTGAAGAAAATAACTGGTGCAAGACAACAGAAGTTAAATGAAGCCTTGGACTGAACAGTCCTGACTATACATGTATTCCATATTACTGGATCGCCTATATTAAATTGACATGAAACAATACATGGAAATGGAAGTTTATTTGTTTTGCATTTTTGGTATGAAACAGTTGAAACAGTTGGAAAATTTAGAGAGCAGTTGAGATCAGTCGAAGTTGAAAATAGTTGGAATCATTTGAGAATTTCTTTAAGTCCAGTTGAATCTAAGAAAGAAATAACAGTTGGAAATTCTCAACTGGTTCCAGTAATTATTGTTACCAGTTGGAAAATTTTGAATGGCATGTCAAACCAGTTGGAATAATTTCCAACTGGTTTCAACTGTTTCCAACTGGTTTGAACCATTTCCAAATGGTCATATTCAACTGGCTTTACCTAATTTGCATAATCAAGCTAAAATGCATTTTATCAGCTCTGTCCTTTTGTAGGATGTTTTGTGATGGTTCCATTTTTAAATTATATTTCCAAAATTTGCAATTAACACATTTTAACAGTTTATAACAGGGTAAGCCTATTACTGATTTGTTTTTATCATTTTTGTTACGTTAAGTATATCTCAATCTCTACATACTAAATACAGTACAGCTCAGAATAAAGTGGACGTTAGTTGCGTTAATCGTTAGAGCTCTAACGTTTCCATCGTTAGTTGCGTTACTGTTGAAGATATGGTAACGCAACTGTCGATACTTGCGTTTGCAACGTGAATCGTTACCTGCGTTAGAGCTCTCGGCAGGTGTACGGCCTTCATTCAAGTAACGATTGTATCGTTATTTGCGTTATTGCAAGAGATGACATACAACAGCATCGGCTTTGGCAGGTAATGGCGAAGCCATGCAATGGCGTTCGTAACGCTACTTGTGATACATGCGTTAGGCTTGGCCGGTAAGCAGAACCCGTACTGTGGCTAGCCTACGGTAGATACAGCACTTCTGTCAGTCCTTCAAATTACGCACGGTATCGCCGTTTGTTACGTACTTGTAACCTTCACAGTAGGTTTCGTATTTATGCTTCACTTTTGACGTACATACTCTAGCGTGTTACGAGTGCAGTTTTTTTTAAACATGCCAAAATTTTTTCGAATGTTCCAAAAAAAAATTGTTCCGTTATGGGAGGGATTTTCAAACGATCAAGAATATTTCTGAACATGCGGAAATATTTGCGAGGGAAGGTACGAAAGCATGTAGAACGTTCCAGATTCTTTCTTTCAAATCTTACAAAAGTTATTCATAATTGCAAAGAGATTTTCAAAAGAAAATTGTGGCCCTCCCGTTTTAGTTTTAGACTGATGTAATTTTCAAAGGGCCGCGAAATTGATACATTTTTTCTTTTTCTTTGAAGGTGCGAACATTTTTTCAATCGTTAAAAAAAAGTTCGTTACGGGAAGGATCAGCAAAGGCGCGACAATATTTCCGAACGTGTGTAAATATTTGCGACTGTAGGTACGAAAGCTTTTGAAATGTTCAAGAGTTTCTCTTTGAAATTTGCGGATGGTATTCATAATTGCAAGAGAAACTCGAAAGTAAATGGCGGCCCTTCCCTTTTTCTTTCTTTGTAAATAAAAAAAAAATCATGAAGTTTCAGGCAAACTGATAAGTTTCAGAGGTCACGCAATTGATTTTTTTTTAAACATGCGGACATTTTTTGGAATATTTGAAAAAAATCGTTCCGTTACGGGAGGAATTTTCAAACGATCAAGAATATTTCCGAACGTGCGGATATAAGCCTAATTGCGACGGAAGGTACGAAAGCATGTAAAACGTTCCAGATTCTTTCTTTCCAAACTTACAAAATTTATTCATAATTGCAAAGAGATTTTCAAAAGAAAATGGTGCTCCTCCCGTTTTAGTTTTAGGCTGATGTAATTTTCAAAGCGCTGTGCAATTGATAATTTTTTTATTTTTTCTTTGAAGGTGCGAATTTTTTTTTGAACGTTAAAAAGTTCCGTTTATACCGGAAGGATTAGCAGAGGCGCGACAATATTTCCGAACACTTGGAAATATTTGCGACTGTAGGTACGAAAGCTTTTGGAAAGTTCCAGATTTTTCCCTTTGAAACTAACGAATTGCATAATCATAATTACAAGGAAAACTCAAGAGCAAATGGCCGCCCTCCGCTTTTCTTCCTTTGTATACATATAAAAAAATACATGAAGTTTCAGGCTAACTGATATAATTTTTAGGAGGTCACGCAAGTCATGCAGTTGATTTTTTTTTAATCATTCGGACATTTTTTTCGAATGTCTGAAAATATCGTTCCGTTATGGGAAGGATTATTTTGCAAACGCGCAAAAATATTTCCGAACGTGCGGAAATAATTTACGATGCAAAGTACGAAAGCATGTAAAGCGTTCCAGATTCTTTCTTTCCAAACTTACAAAATTTGTTCATAGTTGCAAAGAGATTTTCAAAACAAAATGGTGGCCCTCCCGTTTTAGTTTTAGCCTGATGTAATTTTCAAACACTGCGCAATTGATATTTTTTTTTCTTTTTCTTTGAAGGTGCCAAATTTTTTTGAACGTTAAAAAAAAGTTCCGTTATGGGTAGGATTAGCAGAGGCGCAAAAATATTTCCAAACGCTTGGAAATATTTGCGACTGTAGGTACGAAAGCTTTTGGAAGGTTCCAGATTTTTTCCTTTAAACTAACGAACTGTGTAATCATAACTGCAAGGGAAACTCGAGAGTAAATGGCCGCCCTCCGTTTTTCTTTCTTTGTATATATATAAAAAAAAAATCATGAAGTTTCAGGCTAACTGATATAATTTTAGAAGGTCACGCAAGTCACGAAATTGATTTTTTTCTAAACATGCTGACATTTTTTCGAATGTTTGAAAACAATCGTTCCGTGACGGGAAGGATTATTTTGGAAACGCGCAAAAATATTTCCGAACGTGCAGAAATAATTTACGATGAAAAGTACGAAAGCATGTAAAACGCTCCAGCTTCTTTCCAAACTTACAAAATTTATTCATAATTGCAAAGAGATTTTCAAAAGAAAATGGTGGCCCTCACGTTTTAGTTTTAGGCTGATGTAATTTTCACAGCGCTGCGCAATTGATAATTTTTTTTCTTTGAAGGTGCCAATTTTTTTTGAACGTTAAAAAAGTTCCGTTATGGGAAGGATTAGCAGACGCGCAAAAATATTTCCAAACGCCTGGAAATATTTGCGACTGTAGGTACGAAAGCTTTTGGAAAGTTCCAGATTTTTTCCTTTGAAACTAACGAATTGTGTAATCCTAATTGCAAGGGAAACTCGATAGTAAATGGCAGACGACCCCCCCCCCCCGGTCTTCCTTTGTATACAAAAGATTCATGAAGTTTCAGGTTAACTGATAGGATTTAAAGGTCCCGCAATAAATAATAATTCTAACCAACCTCCCTATATACCCTACCCTCTACGACGCAATTGCATAAATTTTTAATCTTACCTATTTTACAAAGCCTTTGAAGTCCGATTCCTTAGGAAAAACGTTAATCCAATTATATTCCATTTAGTGAGAGAGATAAAGATGACAATTTCGGCAATCAATTTTCGAGACTTTGCTCCAGAATTTCCGATTCAGGGCCTTACAGCGGAATGCAATACGATACTGTATTCCTACCATGTCTTTGCCCGAATCCCCCATCAATTCACCCGAGGGTACTGTGCTAAAGTGATCCGAATTTTAACCCGGCCCCTGGGAAACTATATCTGCACTGTCACACGCATTATACGCTATAGACTCCAGCCATGCAAGTCTAGACATGTGCAGTGCCGTTCATATTCACACTTGGGCCCAATTCTGTACACTGATCTACATACACTGTACAACGTTAATGTTCACGCACCACCACTTGTTGTATGAAATGCATTTACTGTACAGTGAGTGCCACTGCAAATGGCTGGGAATTCATAAATGGGCCAGCGCCCATTTTTGCGTAACCTTTTTTGGAAGTCGTATGCCCATTTAGTTCTCGTACGTTTACGTGACGTCACGCACATCGCCTCAAATTTTTTTCCAGCCTTCGACAGTCGGCGCCATCTTGGAATTTACACATAAGCGAAGTATTGTCCAATACCAAACTCTTACCGAATACTTTTCTTAAGAGTAGACTTATTCTGCACCCAAAAGTAAGATATGATACAAAAATTAGCTCGTGATGTCTGATTTTGCTGATAATATTCATGCTGAATTTTCGACCATCTGCCCATGGCAGCTAGTACGTAACGCATCAGGCTGCTTAGAGCGACACGTTACCCAGGATACGAAATTTACTTCGTAAGGTAATGCACAGAACGCAATGCAATGCACAGAACGTTGCATGCAAATGAGTGCAGGTGCCTGGGAAATTCCAAGGTTTCTCATGGAATTGTATATGTCAGTCAGTACTTGTGGTTTACATTTGTTATGTACCAACGGGCTAGATAGAAAGTGTAAGCGAATGATGTGGGCCGGCTGGGGCTATACGATGTACGGCAGTACAATGATGGGCTGAAAAATAGGACAATGCAGTGGGTTGTTGTTTCATTTATGCATTCCTACTGACTGGATAAGGTCATTGGGCCTCCGTATTGCCACGGAATATTGTATACCGTAATTTGCGGTTCCCCGAGCGGATGGGTAAGGACACACCCATCCATGACAGTTAAAACGACAGGGGAATCCAACTTTTTGTATTCTCTGAAGGTGAATTAATACACAGACGAACGCGCCGCTCGTTTCTCAAACTAGGAAATAGTAGGATATATATTTAAAGAATGGCGGTTCGGGACGGCTGATTACCTTTCATACTTTTCAAGGTAAGAGAATTTTCTGAAACGAGTGGTTCATGAGAATGGGTGGGGTGGGGGAATTCAGCCCCACCCAAGTGGAGAGGGCAAAGCTATTTCTTTGGAAGGTATGTAGAAAAATCGGACCGTACTTTAGGTAATGCAGGTATTTTCAGGCAGAAGCGGTTCACCCCTCCACCGACCCCCACCAAGTAAATGGCGGCCCTTTCTTTGAACGTTCCAGATGCTGTGCACCTCTTTCAAAATATTTCCGCACGTTCGGAAATATTGTTGCGCGTTTGCATATCCTCACCGTTTTTTTTTAAACGTTTTTTTTTTTCAAGCGTTCGAAACAATTTCCGCACGTTACGAAGAAAAGAAAAGAAAATGTATCAATTGCGTGACCTTTGAAAATTAGGCCCTACATGTTAAATTAAAAAAAATTAAAATTACCCGAAACGTCATGAGTCTAACATAAAAAGCAAGAAAAAGGGAGGGACCCAGTTACTTCGAAAATCTCTTTGGAATTATGAACAAATTTCGTAAGTTTGGAAAGGAAAATTCTGGAACGTTGCAAATGCTTGTGTACCTCTTCCTTTAAAAAATATTTCCGCATGCACGGAAATATTCATGCGGGTTTGCTGATCCTTCCCGGAACGGAACGACTTTTTTTCAAACTTTCGGACAAATTTTTTCGCACGTTTAAAAAACAAAAATCAATTGTGTGGCCTTTGAAATTTATGCCAGTTATCCCGAAACTTCACGATTTTTGTATATACAAGGAAAGCGAAAAGGGGGGGGGGAGGACCCAATTACTTTCGAAAATCTCATTGAAATTATGAATAAATTTCGTAAGTTTGGAAAGAAAAAACCACAACGTTTCAAAAGCTTTCGTACCTTCCGTCGCAAATATTTTCGCATGTTCGGAAATATTGTCGCGCCTTTGCTAATCCTTCCCGTAACGGAACAGTACATTTGTTTTAACGTTCGAGAAAGATTTAGCACCATGAAAAAAATAATTGCGTGGCCTTTGAAAATATAAATAAATTTCTTAAATTTGGAAAGAAGAAATCTGGAACGTTCCAAATGCTTGTGCACCTCTGCCTTTAAAAATATTTCCGCACGTTCGGAAATATTGTCGCGCTTTGAATATCCTTCCCGTAACGGAACGGTATCTTCTTCAAATGTTCGAAAATTTTTGGCATATTCAAAAAAAAAAATCAGTTGCGTGAGCTTTCAAAATTACATCGGTTAGCCTGCAACTTCATGAGTCTTTTATATAAAAAGAAAGAAAAAGGGAGGGCCGTCATTTACTTTCGAAAATCTCTTTGTAATTATGAATAATCTAAGTTTCGTAAGTTTGGAAAGAAAATATCTGGAACGTTTCAAATACTTTTGTGCCTTCCGTCGAAAATATTTCCGCACCTTCGGGAATATTTTTGCGGGTTTGCAAATCCTTCCGTAAGGGAACGATTTTTTTAATGGTTCGAAAAAGTTTCGCACATTGAAAGAAAAGAGGAAATTTTCAATTGCGTGACCTTTGAAAATTACATCTGTTAACCTGAAATTTCATGAGTTTTTTTTCATCATACAAAGAGAGAAAAGCGAGGGCCGCCATTTACATTGATGTTTCTCCTTGCAATTATGAATACATTTCCTTAGTTGGCAATATTCCCAAAGCTTTCGTACCTTCCGTCGAATGTCGATTGATTAAGAGAGATTTTCACCTGTAAGGCCCTACACTTTTAACAAGTGCGTGCAAATGATGACTGTAAACCATTTCATCGTAGTAGTGTAAGCCCGATCGTTATTGCACGTGCTATCACAAACGTGCAGACCAGAGATAAAATCGACGTTACAGAATTTTAGTCGGGTTAACGCAGTTAACGCTAGTAGCGTTAGGAAAAGCAGACGTTTACTGCAAATAACGATTCTAGCGTTACTAGCAGTAGAGTTGCCCCTCTAACGATAGTAACGCAACTATCGTGATCGTTACTAACGTTAGACTCGTATCAGTAGGAAGGTTTTTTTCTAACGCAAAATTTCTAACGATTAACGCAACTAACGTCCACTTTATTCTGAGCTGTACTGTACATAAGACTTGACACAGCACAGCAATGACTTTACATGTAATACATTAGATGTTTTGGACTTGCCTCAAAATGCTTAAATGAATTTCGAAGTTCACCAATTACATCTGAATTACCTTTCTTTGAGCCACACATTCGTGGCTTAAGGGTGCTCATTGATTGGGTGCCCGTTCTCCTGGATCCAGTTCAACTTAACTGGAAAAGGGTTCCCAGTTAATCCCGGTTGGAAACATGATCACAACTGGAAACAGTTGTGAATTTTTCCAACTGGTCCAAAAACACAGCTTGGAAATTTTCCAACTGCTTCCAGCTGAAAATTCCCAACTGTTATTTTCTTCTGGGTGGTGACCCCAAGTGACCTTTGACCACCACAAACACTAGAGTTTTTTTTCTCACCATAATGCATCCACACACTAAGTATGAAATCTATCCAAGCTTCCTACCTAGAGATATTGTGTAAACAAGGTTTTCAGGGTTTGACCCCTGGTGACCCCAAATGACCTTTCACCTCCACCAAAAACAATAAGGTTCTTTCTCTCAATATGGGACATCTACCTACCAACTTTGAGAACTGTCAGAGTTTCCCTTCTTAAGATATTGTGTAAACAAGAAAAGTGTCAAAAATACACACACACACACGCATACACACACATACATACACTCACATGCCATATCATGACTGCATAGGTTTCTCTTTTCATCGAAACCAAAAAAACAAGATGGAGAAAATGTTCTGAAATCTTAACCAAGTTGAAAGTTACAGTTCAAGAACAAAATTCATGTGAACAGTTTGACGAGGTTAATGGTCAACCTAAAACCCTCTGTAATTGCAATTACAAATGAAATTCAGTTTTTGCAAAAGCTATAAAATGTGACTAGATATGGTGTTTTTGCTATGTTGTTGGCAGAAAACACCCCAAGTGGGTATATTTCCCATTACAGCTGCTGCATTCACGGTGAACATATTTGCCCTAAAAATGACAAATACCCCAAACTCCAACTTAAATCTGGCATGATAGATAGAAAGGGACCATGCAAAGCCATGTTAAATGAGCCACAACTCCCACATTGGTTAATATTTTTAAAAAGCCAACATTTTTTGTGTGTTCTGTTTACTACTTCACAATGCTAAGAGTTTGTTTTAGCAAACTCCCAGTCGGTGTCCTACCATGATTTTTTTTAAGGTTTCAGTTAACAGAGATGATCTCGTAATAGTTCTTAAATTTTATACAATTTAAATTTGGTCAACATTTGACCAACCTCTGCAATACTGCACACACAAGATAATAATCACAAATAAAGTATAATTAACTCCAAATGCTTCTTCATGGTGTTCAGATGGAAACCGTAATTATAAAGTAGTTAAAATATACCCACCTTACTTTTCCCTGACCAGGTATCACACCATGACCAACTCTGCTGCTAAGCTCCATCTCATCACATTCCACCAGCTCCATCCACTCTGGTACAGCACGGGCTTCCTCTCCTTGCTATAAAGAGAAAGTGAGATTTTATAAGAACTTTCTTTATAAGAAA
Source organism: Holothuria leucospilota (assembly GCA_029531755.1). Classification (NCBI taxonomy): domain Eukaryota; kingdom Metazoa; phylum Echinodermata; class Holothuroidea; order Aspidochirotida; family Holothuriidae; genus Holothuria; species Holothuria leucospilota. The sequence continues at coordinate 9,276 of JAIZAY010000883.1, read as the reverse complement.
GAGAAATTAATGCATACAAGTTTGGGTACACATGTCAAGCAAGGCCCCTTCCAGATTTTGACAGAAATTGTGCAGCCTTGCATGTAATGTTTATGTCTTGAGTCCATTGACTCTCATTTCCTGTCTGCAGTTATTATTTTTTCGTTAAGCTGATTATCTTTCCCCAGAACAGCTCTACACAGCAGTACCGGTATATAGTGATGATCTATCGATCGTGCATGAGTATAAGCGTTCTGCTGAAAACCCGATTGATTGTATGCATGGCAAGAAAGCACTGCAGAGTGTGATATGGACATCATTTCTCTTGACCCAATTAGCTAATACTGGCAGAAGAACTACAAGTTTTCAAAGTCTGACATATCAAACAAACAGCACTTAAACACAATTACATAATTATCTGTATTGAAGGGCATGGAATCTCAATAGGCAAAGTGTTGATCCAAGTAAATTTTGTTTCCATTTACATAACATCATACATATCTTACAGATTCTTTGACTGCATGGTAACTCCACAAAATTTTTCAGTTTGTGACTCAATTTTTACATGTTCTGCTTTCTGACATCCAGGTGTCATGTTGCACCTGGAAACATCTTCAGGGCAGGGTAATGGCTTTCTGTCAAGTTCACATTTGATGACATAATTTGCGTACACATTGTACTTAATGAGACAATATGCTGACAGTTTGCCATGGTATAGAACTTTTTGTTCGGAAAACTCAAGTGCAAAAACTTTGGCTGATCAGATTAAGAACTTTCCAGTAAAATGGAGTTGTAAGTTCTACAGAGTATAAACAAAAAAGGCAAGAAGAAACTCGCCCCTTGCAGAAAGGACAATTTTTTGAAATGGGTCTATGTGACACATGAAGCTGATAGAGAAATCACTTTGGTATGAAACTGTGTTAGTTTACCCTCATGGGGTAAGTCAAAACCATTGACAGTATCAAAGCAAGAGTCCTACTGCTAATTATGTCATTCTCCAAAAGGGATGCTTGTGCAATTGTATATACCCACACTGAATGAAAGATGTACACTTTACTGTAGAAAAGGCATGGGCATATAAAGTGGGGGCAGTGAAACCTATGCCCCCCCCCCAAAAAAAAAATTTGGAAAACCCAAAAATTCTTATAAAAAGGCTTCAAGACTCGGGCAAAATACTTTAGAATTGAGCATCAATACTTGGTTATAATAACACTGCAGTAATTTTAAGCCCAATGAAGGCCTTACCATTACACAAAACATCATTCCTTAAAAACTTTATACAGCTACAATTTCCCAGTATTTTTTCCTATTGTTCTGAATGCCCTCAGATTTTGTGAAACTGAGAACCAATAAGTATTTGAGGATATATGGTGACTGAAGTGTTATAATCATTTGTTTGCACCACTGATCAACTGTTTCCTATAATATTATAAGTATTGGCACATGGTTATCTTTAAAGTGTTTGTGACACTTTCAGATGATACAAGAGTGTATGGGTGAACACATAAAAAACAATTAGCATCACACTGCATGGTGATTTCTTTTCTCATTTTGTTTACTGTTTTTTTTAATTGTTCTAACCATCGTAAATTAGCATGACCTTAGGTTAGTCCTGTAGAACTGTGTGCTTTAGAAATAAATTCAGTCTTATTATATCAGAGCATATTCTTCATTTCAAAATATTTTCTCTATCCTAATTATACTACAGTGAAGGAGGCCGAGTATGCAGATATTTAACTGATGCTATCTGTCCAGTGAATTTGGTCCACTCCAGCCAAGGCTTGTGGAAGTTTTCAACAGTTTACAGTACACACTACCCCTCATATTGAAAACTCACAAGTAGGTCTTCCATACCCATATCAACTTTGTGTACCATGACCACTGAGGTATGAGGACAACTTGCATATAAATAGGATGGTGGTTCCTCTCTTTTCACTTCTTTCACAAATGCCACCATTTTTGTAGCAGAAGAATATTACCAAGACAAGTGCTTTAAATAATGTCATTTTTTTGTATTTTTCATGATCAGTTTATGGTGGTAGGGTCTAAGTGGAAACACATGTAGGTCAAGTATCAAATTTAATAAATAGTTCCTTTACCTAGATGAGTATTACTGTAAACTGTAGTATGCTCAAATATATGAGTTTATTGGAGAAAGTTAACCGCTTTTTATTTCTTAATCAAATCTTCTGTAATACTTTTCTTTGACTTGTGGTGAATACACTGGTATTTGTATGAGGCATTAGAACACCTTTCAACTTTGCACAACCCACAATACCGTAATTCCATGTACTATTTCAGGAAGGTTATATCACTTCTGCACATTGATGAAAAAAGGTTTTCCCTGTGTTTTTTCAGTCTGTTGCAGGGGTGTATCCAGGAATTTTCAATCAAGGGGGCGCAAGTTTTGATTGATCCCTCTCCTGGTTTAGGGGTGTAAGGGGAAGGAATGTACCACCCCCCCCCCCCACTTTGGAAAATTTTTGATTTTGGAAGAGGAGGGAGATGCAAAATGGTGTCATATTTGATACATTTTGATGCATTTTCTTTTTTTGCCTCAACAGTTTTTCATGCAGGACAGCCAATAGGGTAGGCACGTGCCTGTTGCACCCCCGCCTGGATCTGCCACTCTGTTGTGTTTACCTTGAAGTTAATTGGATATAGGACCTGCCGATGTGGAATGTGAAGTTTGTAAACTTCAATGCAATCACATTCTAATAACATATGCGGATTTTGGAGGGGAAAAATTGGTTTTAAAGTTTAAAGAAAAACTTTCAAACTTGTTCATTAATATGAGGCTATGACATCATATATGCTTGCTTCAAGTTGACTTTGTATTGAAAATGTGACAACTTTAACTGCTAATATCTTGAGAACCACACATTGCATTGCAGTGCAAATTTCACCAGAATACTCAGAATAAGTACCCCTCTAACATATCAAAACTTGATTTGACCCTTCTTTTAACAAAATGAACACATCCCTTTAGCAACCATAGTCTAAACCCTACCCCCTGATACTTTTGAAGGAATTAAATTTGTAGGGTGGTTCAATGCCATGCAGCAACAAGTTCACACCACACTGGCTACTGATGAGTGATCATTATTGCAGGCTGGTAATGATCATACATAGTGTGCCCACATCAAAAAAGTAGAGTACATTAAATCAAATATACAGTACCATATTTTACCAAAAATCTGGTAGAATAAAAGTAAATCATGGAAAATGGTGAGCAAATGACTGAGATAGAGATTTTGTATCAATTGTAATCTTTAACTTAGGCCTTTCAATCTAGAGACTTGACAGCCATCAAAGTAACAGCCTAAGAAATGATGCATTATTACTGAATGGGCTGGGTCCTTTCCAGCAAAAGGATGGCATCTTTTTGAAATCTTCAGTTAGTCTTGTTAGGGACAATCATTTCATTTGAATGTATTTTTACTTTTTCTTGCTTCCTTCTTTATAAAATTGCAAAAAATATCCAGGGACTTTCATGACTTGATGATTGATGTAGTGGAATTGGACCAATGCTGTAGGTGGCTATATCTATCATTTCTAGGCTGGTGACAGCAAGCTAATCAAATTTTACATGCTATTTTAAGAATGAGCTTGGTCTGTAAATTTTATTTGATTTCAGTCAACAAGAAAGAAGCTATCTCAGGGTTTCTGTCAAGGGGGAGAAAAGGGGAATTCATCCCCACCCCCCTTTCCAGAAGGAGGGTAAAATCCCCTCCTTTTCATTTCCATAAAAATATGAAAAATTGTCAGTATCTTGGTTTCTTACTTAAGAACAAGTCACTTTTGCAGAAATGTTTGAACTAACCTAAATAGCCTTTAGTTTAAACCCTTCAAATTGCACCTTACAGGAGCTATGAAGCAAGCTTTTGTCCCCCTGAACCCACTTTGGCCAAGGACAGCAGCAATGTAAGATGGAAGTGAAAGTATATACATGAACTAGGAGTGAAAAGAAAAGGCACGCCGCAACGATAATGCGGGTTCAGTCTCTGTTTCTTCCCGTCTACGTGATATGAGCAGGTACAAAGGCTTGGAGAAATAAATAACTAATATAACTGTACAAAGGACATAAGTGAAAGCAACTGCTTGGAACTAACTCAAAAAACTTAATGAACCACACCTCAACTGAGGACTCTTTCCTCTTTCCAACTTGTACCTTAAATATTCCAAATACATTCCTAAACGTATTATGCAAATTAAATATAAATATTCATTGAGCAATCATTTCTTGCATATTCATTAGACAAACAAAAGGAAATCTCACATCACTCCCCCCTGGGGGTATGAAACATCCTCGTTTCCATGTTATTTACAAAACCCAACTAACAAATAATTCACTTTTTCATATTTTGACCTTTCTCGCAAGAGTTCATATACGAATTTACATAATTATATACAATAACCACACAACTTGACTGAGACTTGTATCTGCATTCAAATGAATAAACAAAAACAAAAACTTACAGTTGACTTGTTAATTTACAACATAATCTTTTAACCAGTTTGGAGGTCTTCGTTTACGCTGGGGGTATCTGCGCCCTGGTATCTCTGAACCTGAAGGGGGCCGAACAGGTTGGTTGGCAGTTTCCTGAGGCCTATGATTCGTGACCGTTGGATCAGCTGACAACGATAATGCGGGTTCAGTCTCTGTTTCTTCCCGTCTACGTGATGTGAGCAGGTACAAAGGCTTGGGGAAATAAATAACTAATATATGGTAACTGTACAAAGGACATAGTGAAAGCAACTGCTTGGAACTAACTCAAAAAACTTAATGAACCACACCTCAACTGAGGACTCTTTCCCCTTTCCAACTTGTACCTTAAATATTCCAAATACATTCCTAAACGTATTATGCAAATTAAATATAAATATTCATTGAGCAATCATTTCTTGCATGTATCCATTAGACAAACAAAAATAAATCTCACAGCACTTTGGACCCTTTTTGAGTTTCTGGCAGAATTCCCTGTATCTAGCTACTAATTAAAACAGTTATTTCTACAATTTTCTCATTTAAAGGTGTTTAATCATTCAGAACAGGCATATAGCTAGACACTAATTACTGAAACCATACTGGAAGGTATGTATGTATGATTACGACTTTACACGCCATTTTGTCAGTGTGATTTTCATTGGAAGATGAGCTGGCATGGTGTGGGTTGCCTTGACATGGCATGTGTTATCACCTTCCAAAACAGCATAAAATCCCCACTTCTAGGTCCACACAACTTGGTTCTTCCATGTACAGCTACACCTTGCTTCAATGCAGCCATGCCTAGCCTGCACACATGCAGTACATGCATAAGGTTTATACACTAGAAACATATTGAGCACAGGGCATGTAAGATTTAGAATATTCATAGTGAAAACCATATCTACGCAGACGCAAATACGGAGCACTCACAGACTTCTTATATTATGAACAAAGCATATTGCACTAACGTTGCACAACTTTCACCTTTGCCAATGTTAACGTTCCATAAAACCTGAATACATCTCACGTTTTAATTACTTTAAAAAATAACGAAAATTTGGAGCATAAGTACACCTGATAAAATGAAAAAGACAACATCTCATAAAATGAAAAAGATTGCACCATTTTGCATCTCAGCACTTTCACAAAGCCCAAAAAAAATGTCCAAAAGGGAGGGGAACACCCCTCCCCTTAGATCCCACCCCCAGGCCGGGCGGTTCCAACAGCAATTCTGGTTGCAGCATACAATCGACAATTTCAACATCTGGCGTAAAACTTCCTGTTGGAATTTTAAACTTTCCAGTATGGAACTGAAATGGGGATGAGACACCTTCCAAGAGAAAAATGTTTTCTTTTTTTTGGAGGGGGGGGGGGGTCAAGGTGTACTAAAATGCATCAGGTCTACAATTTTTTACTTACAGTTCTTTAATCCAGGCCAAATTTTTCCAGGGGGCTCTGCCCTGGCCCACTTAGCTGCGGGCTTGGATCAGTGGCGTAGCCAGGTTTTTGTCAGGGGGGGCAAGAGCACCAGGATTTCCCCCGATTAGTGATCTGCTTCCTAATAATCAGTGTTCTCTGCAGGTCCAAATTTTGTCCCTGTGCTTTCCTCTGACCTGACTGATGTGACTGATCGCCGTCCGGGGGGGAGGGGGTGTCACCCTCCCCTTTGGAAAATTTTTGCTCATGTAAGGTGGGCTAGATGCAAAATGGTGCCACATTTGGTGCTAAATGTAAATTGAATACATCACCACATCACCAAGAATTCCTATTTTTTTAGGAAGCTTTTTTTTTATCTTGCTTGTCTTGGTGAATTTTTCTTGAGTCCTACTGGTAGTTCAGAATCGCAATGGGTAAAGTACAGTAATTAAGTGAACCCTGGTACACCTTTCCATTCATCAGTTCACCACATTTACCACAATCAGTCCAAATTTTACGAGGACCTTTCCTAGTATCAGAGTATAGCACTTGACCACGGACCCATTCTAACAAACTGCATATACCACAATGCTGCTGCTTTAATTATGAAGAAACATTGGAAGTACGGTATACACTTTACAGTAAAAGGATAGAGTCCCTTGTCAGAGGTCCAGAGATCCCATGCTGTATAAAACAGATAGTAAAACATAACTAGTACAACTATAAGCATGGTGTCATCATTCCATCTCTGAAAACCTTAAAGGTTGTGTGACATGAAAATAACATAGTTGGATATTTGATGTAAATAGCATTAAAAATCCAGAAAAATAGCCGCAATTTCCATTAAAATCCATCAGATATTGACCATTTTACAGGGAAATTTCTATTTCACACTTGTATCATGAATAAAAATAAGCTAAATATGCAAATATGTGACATCGAAAGAGGGACACACCATATATGGCACATGTTAGCCGTTGTTTTTTCAACCTTAATTTCAAGGACACTGGTGGCATTGTTATTCCCTGAGGGGTTTATTATAAAAGTCAAAATTTTTTCCTTGAAAAATATTGATATCACTAACCAGATTGTAATTTATATGATCAGTAATTAAGAGATAACTTATATAGGGTTAACAAAAGAAATCATGACACTGTGCAACACTCCACATCATTAGTTTTGCATAGGCAATTAGTTTCTTCAGGAACCATCAAACTTTGAAGACGTATGTTTTGAGAACGGTAAAAGATATTGAAATAATTCCAACGGATCTTTGATTGGAGGACTTAATTCGTTTTGTGACAAGTGAAACAGCTCTTTTGGTGGCATGTCACACAACCTTTAATGAGGACTGGTTGTGCCAGTGTGGCATATACTTTTAAATAAGTAAAGTGTACTGGTTGAGAAATTTAAAATTTTACCAGATCATGCGCAAATTTCACCATATATTCACTTTCAAAATTTCCCCCAAATTTTTCCAGAGGGGGCAACTCGCCCCCCCCCCCCCTGGCTACACCACTGGCTTGGATTACAGCAAATAAGAGTAAAAAGAGTAACATGAATTTCAAGAAAAGAACAGTGCTGGTCAAAGGACTTACCTTAGGCTCCAGGGAAGGTGGCTCAGAAGAACAACCATCTCTTTGCTGTTCACCCCCAGGATCAAGCTGGTGAGAAATGTAAAACAAAGTGAAGGTAGCACATGAGAGTCCTGTACAAGGAGTAGTCAAGGTGTACACGGAACACTGGTCGAGGCTACTGGCTAGGCCTAATTACATTAAGCCCATAGGCCTAGGCCAAATATGGAGCCATACTGGAAAGTTTGCAAGCATACTACCACAAAATTGCACCAAATTATGTCTTGCAATGAGTGAGGGACTACATACGCCATGCCAAGTCCAAGATGACCATTCTTAAGCAGCGACCTAATCTTATGCTGAGACGTTACTACTTTTTTCAGCGAGTCATTGATGACTGGAACTCCCTGACGCCAGAAGCTGTTAAGGCCAAAACTGTCTTACAGTTCAAAAGGAGCACAGGACTGCTATTCAAGATGTAAGTTGGGGGGGGGGGGGCATACTACCAGCTTAAGGAAGCTATCTGCCCCATTACCCAACCAGACCACTAGGGACTTTGTGCCTTACTAGGCCAAGTTCCCGGTGGACCAGGTACGTAAACCAGGCACATAAGTCTCAGACAGAATCACCATACAATGCATTACTGTTCGTTACTGCGGGTGTACTGTGGTTGTTGACTATTGTTAGTGCTAAGCCACAATATTGTCGTTGTGCGCCACGCCAGTACGGAAAAGGAATTTGATGATCATGCCATAGCCTATGCCAAAAAGTCTGGCAAACAGTTTTATACTGACGCCACAAATCTGCGTGAAAACTGTTGAACTTTCCAGTATGGGTATGGAGCAAGCCTTTCAGCGATGGGCTATTAATTGTGCATTATTGGCCTAGGCTTATGCAAATTAGTGGATTGGAACAAGGACTGACAAATGTTATTCAACTCATCTAAGTGTAAAGTAATGCACATTGGAAAAGGGAATCCAAATTATGACTATTTTATCAACAATGTAAAGCTTACTGAAGTGTCACAAGAAAAGGACCTTGGTGTAATTATTGATAAGTCACTTTCTACGCTGTCAGTGGTCATGTAGCTAAAGCTGTCATAAAACAGCTAACCAGATTGTAGGGCTCATTAAAAAGTGTTAATAGGACAAAAGCAAGCCAAACATTTTACAACTTTATAAAAGTCTGGTGAGGCCTCACCTTGATTACTGCTCCCAGATATGGAGGCCATATCTTCAACAAGATATTGACTTAATTGAAGGAGTACAGAGGAGGATTACAAAATTGATTCCCAACCTCTGTGAAAAAGATTATTCAGAGAGACTCAGACGTACTAATTTAATGTCACTGGAAGCAAGAAGGCACTGGGCTGACCTGATCGAAGTTTTTAAAATTATGAGAGGTTTTGACAGAACCCCTGTTCATGATCTTTTCCAACTAAAATGTCATCAGAAATCCCACATGATCACAAGGGGGCATGCAATTACGATTCTTAAGCAACAGCTCTTATGCTGAGAGGTACTACTTTTCTCAGCGAGTCACTGATGACTGGAACTCCCTGCCGCCAGAAGCTGTTGAAGCCAAAACTAACTTGTTAGTGTCAGATTGCAGTTCAAAAGGATCACAGGACCGCTATTCAAGAAGCTTGGGGGCCTTCTAGCTTTAAGGAAGCTATCTGCCCCACTAACCAACCAGCCCACTAGGGGCTTCGTGCCTTACAGGCCAAGTTCCTGGTGGGCCAGGTACGTAAACCCAGGTACTAAGTCCAGACGAATCACCGTACAATGCTTACTGTTTTTTACTGCAGGTGATGTGGTT
>JAIZAY010000837.1:0-28283 GCA_029531755.1 Holothuria leucospilota | reverse complement strand
ACAAAAAGTGTTTTTAAAATAATTTTTAAGTTTTTAATTTTTTCCACAACAGTTTTATGGGGGTAGGGTTTTTTAAATAAAGTGGAAAAAACACATGTAGGCCAAAAAGTGTAAAAATTTAGAAAGTAGTTCCTTTCCCTGGAATTTATGTTGTAGTATTATTTGCTTAAATATACAGTTCATCAGAAAAAAGTAACCAAGTAAGTCAAAGAGCATTAGGAGAGCAAAGGCCCCAAAATGCCGAAATCTTTCCCCCTTAAGACAAACCCCCCAAACAACACCAAAACAACCCCAGTAAAAATTAGATTCACCACAGTATGGAAGAATTTTAAATGGAGTGTGGAGTTAACTACCCCTCGGGCAGACTTTTCCATTGTGGACAACAGATGAGAAAACCTAAAGTGTTCTCCACTAGCTGTTTTGTTAGTGTGCTGCACCCAGAAAAAAATTTGCAGGGGGCGAGCCCCCGGAAAAAAATGTACCCCCCAGACAGAAAAAAAAAATTCAAAACCTTAAAAAAGCAAACAGCAAATTTTAGTGTAAATCAGAAATGATAATCAAAAATGTTTTTCAGTCATGAAAAAAGGGCCCATAATTAAATTATCTTATTTTAGGAAACATTTTGTAAAGAGAGCCCCCAGTCTTACATAGACAGGATCCTATAAACCATGGGCATAGGAAGCTTTTGAACAGGGCAAAGCTTTTTTTGGATTCCCAGCCCTAGGGAGGGGGCCCCCCCCCTTAAAAAAATTTTTGGGTGTTGAGGGTCCCCCTCAGATGAAATTTTGGTGCAACTTTTTGGGAAAAAATTTTAAAGGAAAATTATGTAAAAGTATACTTCACCCCCCTTTTTTTGACGGGGAGGCTAAACCATCAGCCCCCCACTTCCTATGCTAGTTTTAAACCCTTTGGGCCCACCCAGACAAAAACGAGTGGGAACAATGAAGCGAATTCCTAATATAAGCTTTACTAGTTTCTTCAATGGCTATAAAACCCAAAAAACTTTGAACCTTTAAATAGCTACAAGGTAACAAATGTTCCTTTCGAGTAAATGTGTAACCTGGGTATGTCCCTAATCCTCAACCCCAGGGGGGTAAGTAAAGATTTTAAAGTCTAAAATAATATGGCAATTTCCTCACCTTGGTATATGGCAAGTGGCTTCCTCGAACTTGCTCTAAAAGAAACTTGCCTTTTCAAAAAAGGGGTACTCCAACCTGGGGGCATAGTGAAGGGGGGCTTCCCAACCCCTTTTCCGATTAAGTACATTTTTTACTAAAACTTTTGAAATTCCTTTTGTTTAATCCAAGCACCCCTTTACCCCTAGCACCAGCAGTTGTACCCCAGACTTGCGTCCTTCTAATAAAAATTGGGATCCAAGTTAACAGCCCCCAAATAGATGATTTCCAGTTGAAAAACAGGGTGCCAGGAAATAATTAAAAGAGTTTTTTTCATCAGTTAAAAAGTGAAAAACGTCGGCAGCATGGATTAGCAGAGATCATGGCCCCCAAAACCGGGCCCGTAGCTAGGCCATATGTTTGGGTGTGTGTGTGATGTGAAGCCCCAGATTCCGACCGGCTGTATTTTTTCCCAATGATGGTTGTGTAAAGCACTTTTTTATGGCAATCTTTTTTGCATATTCACTAGAAAAACAAAAAAAAAATCTCACTCACTCCCCCGGGGGGGTATGAAACACCTCTTTTTCCTGTATTAAAAAACCAACAACAAAAATTCATTTTTTCATATTTGCCCCCCTTTCTCGAAAGAGTTATATACGAATTTACAAATTATATACAAAACCACACAACTGACGAGATTGATCTGATTAAAATGAAAAAACAAAAACAAAAAAAAAAGTTGTTGTTAATTTACAAATATTTTTTAACCCAGTTGGGGTCTTCGTTTCGCTGGGGGTATCTGCGCCCTGGTACTCTGAACCTAAGGGGGGCCGAACGGGTTTGGTTTGGCATTTTCTGAGGTAGATTCGTGACTTTGGGAAGTGACAACGAAAATGGGGGTTCAGTCTTGTTTTTTCCGTTAGTGATGTAGCAGGTACAAAGGCTTGGGGAAATAAATAACAAAATTATGGAAAATGTACAAAGGACTAGTGAAAGCAACTGTTTGGAACTAACTAAAAAAACTTAATGAACCACCCCCAAACTGGGGGGCCCTTTTTCCCCTTTTCCCAATTTGTCCCTTTAAATATTCCAAATACTTTCCCCTAAACGTATTATGCAAATTAAATATAAATATTCATTGAGCAATCTTTTCTTGCTGTACCATTAGACAAAAAAAAATAAATTTTCACAGCACTTTGGACCCTTTTTGAGTTTCTGGCAAAATTTCCCCTGTATACTAAAAATTTTAAAAACATTTATTTTACAATTTTTCATTTAAAGGTGTTTAACTTTCAGAACAGGCTATAGCTAGACACAATTACTGAAACCATAGGGAAAGGTATGTATGTATGATTCGACTTTACACCCCATTTTGTCAGTGTGATTTCTTTGGGAAGATGAGGGATGGGTGGTTGCCTTGACATGGATGTGTTATACCTTCAAAACAGCATAAAACCCCCATTCAGGTCCACAAAACTTGGTTTTCCATGTACAGCTACACCTTGTTTCAATGCACCCATGCCTAGCCTGCAAAAAGCAGACATGCATAAGGTTTATACATAGAAACATTTTGAGCACAGGGCAGAAGATTAGAAATTATAGTGAAAACCATTCTACGCAGAGCAAATACGGAGCACTACAGATTTTTAATTTTATGAAAAAAGCATATTGACAACTTTGCAAATTCACTTGCAATGTAACTTCCTTTAAAACCGAATAAATCTCACTTTTAATTACTTAAAAAAAAACAAAAATTTGGAGCATAAGAAACCCTGAAAAAAATAAAAAAGAAAATCTCATAAAATGAAAAGATTGCACCTTTTTGCTTTCCAGCATTTACAAACCCCCCAAAAAAAATGTCCAAAAGGGGGGGAACCCCCTCCCCTTTAGATCCACCCCAGGCCGGGGGTTCCCAACAGAAATTTGGGTTGCAGCATACAATCGACATTTCAACACTGGCGAAAAAATTCCTGTTGGAATTTTTAAATTTTCCCAGTATGGAACTGAAATGGGGATGAAACCCCTTTCCCAAGAAAAAAGCTTTCTTTTTTTGGGGGGGGGGGGGGTAAAGGGTGTACTAAAAGCACAGGTCTACAATTTTTTTACTTACAGTTTTTTAATCCGGGCCCAAAATTTTTCCGGGGGGCTCTGCCCGGCCCCATTTAGCTGCGGGCTTGGATCAGTGGCGTTAAAATTCCCGGGGGAAATTTTTAAACTTTAAAGTATGGAAGAAAGGGGAAAGGACCCCTTCCAAGAAAAAAAGTTTCTTTTTTTTGGAAGGGGGGGGGGGGGGTAAGGTTTAAAAGCATCAGGTCTACAATTTTTTATTACAGTTTTTAATCGGGAAAAAATTTTTCCAGGGGGTTCCCCTGGCCCACTTAGCTGGGGGTTGGATCAGGGCATAGCCAGGTTTTTCTGTCAGGGGGGGGCAAGAGCAAGGATTTCCCCCGTTTAGGAATCTGTTCCCTAATAATCGGGTTTTCTCTGCAGGTCAAATTTTTGTCCCTGTTTTTTCCTCTGACCGACTGAGTGATGACCCCATCCGGGGGGGGGTTTAAGGGGAGGGGTGTCCCCCCTCCCTTTGGAAAATTTTTGCTATGTAAGGGGGTAGAGCAAAATGGTCCCACATTGGTGCTAAAGTAATTGAATACATCCCCACATCCCAAAAATTTCCTTTTTTTTGGGAAGCTTTTTTTTTATCTTGGTTTTGGGAATTTTTTGAGCCTATGTAGTTCAGAAGAAGGGGTAAAGTACAGTAATTAAGTGAACCGGAAAACCCCTTTCCATTACAGTTCCCCAATTTACACAATCAGCCCAAATTTTACGAGGCCCTTTTCCAGTACAGATATAGCACTTGCCCAGGGAAAAACCCAAAATTTAAACAAACTGCCTATAAAAAATGGTCTTTAATTAAAAAACTTGGGAAGGCGAACACTTAAAAAAAAGTTTTTAAGGGTAAACCCATTTAAACTAGTACAACTATAAGCAGGGTGTATCATTCCATCTCTGAAAACTTAAAGGTTGTGTGACATGAAAATAACATATTTGGATTTTTTGATGTAAATAGCATTAAAAATCCAGAAAAATACCCCAAATTTCCATTAAAATCCATCAGATTTTGCCCCTTTACGGGGGAAATTCTTTTTCCACTTGTATCATGAATAAAAAATAAGCAAATTGCAAATAGGGGACAGAAAGAGGGCACACCAATAGGGGCAAAATGTTAGCCGTTGTTTTCAACCTTAATTTCAAGGAACTGGGTGGATTGATTCCCCTGAGGGTTTATAATAAAAGTCAAAAATTTTTTCCCCTTGAAAAATTTGTATACTAACCGGTTGTAATTTAATTTTAATCAGGTTTAAGGATACTTATATAGGTTTTAAAAAGAAATAAAGACACTGGAAAAACACTCCCACATCATTTAGTTTGCAAGGGCAATTAGTTTTTCAGGAACCATCAAACTTTGAAGAGATTTTTGGAACGGTAAAAGAATTGAAATAATTCCAAGGATCTTTGATTGGAGGATTAATTCTTAAGTGACAAGTGAAACATTTTTTTGGGTGGCATGCACAAATTTAATAGGACTGGTGTGCCAGTGTGGCAAAATCTTTTAAAATAAGTTAAGGTTGAGAAATTTAAAATTTTCCCAGTAGGCAAAAATTTTTTACCATATACATTTTAAAAATTTTTCCCCCCCAAAATTTTTCCAGGGGGGGGCAACCCCCCCCCCCGGCTAGCCACTGGCCGATTACAGCAAAAAAAGCCCCATGAATTTCAAAGAAAAGAAAAGTGTCGGGTCAAAGGGATTTTACCTTTTGGCTCCAGGAGGGGGTAGAAGAACAACATTCCTTGTTTTCACCCCAGGATAAGCTTAAAATGTAAACAAATGAAGGTGTCACAAGAGGCCTGTAAAGGAGGTGGGGCAAGGTGTGAAAACGGAACCAGGGGCAAGTATGGCAGGCCAATTAATTAACCCCTAGGCCTAGGCCCAAATGGCCCCCATACTAAAGTTGCATGCTTATGCCACAAAATTGACCAAATTTTATGTCTTGCAAGAGGGGGGACTACATAGCCCTGCAACTTAACTACAGCCAAGTCCAAGATGACCATTTTTAAGCAACCAATCTTTATGGGGTATTTTTTTTCAGCAGTCTTTGATGACGGGAAACCCCCTGAGCCAGAAGTTTTAAGGAAAAAAACGTCTTACAGTTCAAAAGGGCACAGGATGTATTCAAGACGTAATTTGGGGGGGGGGGGGGCATATACAGCTTAAGGGAAAGCTATTGCCCCATTCCCCAACCAGGCCACGGGGTTTTTGGGCCTTACTAGGCCAAGTTCCCGGGGACCGGGTACGAAAAAGGGTACTAAGTCTCAGACAGAATCACCGTACAAGCATTATGGTTTGTTACGGGGGGTTTTTCTTGGTTGTTGGGGACTATTGTTAGTGCTAAGCCAAAAATATTTCGTGTGGCCCCCCAGTAGGGAAAAGTTTATAGAATTTGAGACCCCAACCCTCCCCCCCAAAAAGCGGCAAACTTTTTTTATACTGACCCCACAAATCTGTGTAAAAAAGTTAAATTTCCAGTAGGGATGGAGCAACCCTTCGAGAGGGGCTTTTAAATTGTGCATTTTTGGCCTGGCTTATGAATTAGTGGTTTGGGAAAAGGGGAGACAAATGATTCAATCTCTAAGTGTAAAGTAATGCCATTGGAAAAGGGGAATCCCCAAATTAGACAAATTTTTCAACAAGTAAAGCTTAAAAAGTGTCACAAAAAAAGGACCTTGTGTAATTTGATAAGTCCTTTTACGCGTAGGGGTCAAGTAGCTAAACTTTCATAAAACAGCAAAACCAGTTTTAGGGCTCATTAAAAAGTGTTATTGGGAAAAAAGCAAGCCAAACATTTTACACTTTATAAAAGTCTGGTGGGGCCTCCCCTTGTTTACTCTCCCGTAGGGGAGGCGTATATCTTCAAAAAAGATGGGATTTAAATTAAAGGAGTACAGAGGGGATTAAAAAAATGATTCCCAACCTCTGTGATAAAGTTTATTCAGAGGACTCAAAGTACTAATTTAATGTCTTTGGAAGAAAGAAGGCACGGGTGACCGATCGAAGTTTTTAAAATTATGAGAGGTTATGACAGAACCCCTGTTCATGATTTTTCCAAAACAATGCATCAGAAATCCACATGATCAAAAGGGGGGCAGAAAATTCGATTTAAGCAACGACTCTTATGTGAGGGGTACTACTTTCTCAGGAGTCACTGATGATGGAACCCCTGCCGCCGAAGCTTTTGAACCCAAAAAACTAGTGTCTTGAGTTAAAAAGGATCACAGGACCGCTATTCAAGAAGCTTTGGGGGCCCTTTTGTTAAGGATGCACGCCCCATTAACCAACCCGGCCCACAGGGGCTTTTGCCTACTAGGCCCAAATTCCTGGGGACCCGGTACGTACGAGGGTGGGCCCAACGTTTACCCCCAGACCAACTTAGGCTAGGTAGAATAGCCTAGGGGAAGGGGTAGTTCTCCGACACTTTTTCCCGAATGTTTTGGGAACCCCCCCAAAAACCAAAAAACGGGGGGGCTAGGCTAGAAACCCTGACCACCCCACCGGCAACAATAAACGAAAAAAATTCCGCACATGAAAAGTATTTTCCAAAGGCCTGAGACTAAACAGACTTCATTTTTAAAAAATCTTAAAAACATGGTTTAAAACGACAGGAAAATTTTAAGTCTTCAAAGCCCCCGCGGAATAATTCTTTTTGCGATTTCCCTTTAAAATTTTTTAACAAAGTATTAGTTGCCCCGTTAAAAAATCTGGATTTCGAATTTTTCCCAAAACCCAGTCCGAGTTTGGTGGGCTGTTTTGGGGGGTTTTCATTTATTCAGGGCACAAAGGAGCCCAAAAGTGTGCGGAGGGGAGAAAGAAAAGGGGGGGGGGAGAAACAGGCCTAGGTACCCTAGGGTAGTTCTTGCCTCCCCAATAGGTTCGGTCAACGTTTTTGGAGGCTGTAGTCCTCCCTGGTCCACCAGGAAATTGGCCCCTAGTAAGGGAAAAAGTCCCAGTGGGGGGGCCGGTTGTAATGAGGGATACCCTTTTTTAACTGAAGGCCCCCCCAAAGCCTTCTTTGGGGAATAGCCCGGGGGCCTGTGATCCTTTTGAACGAAAAAAACATTTTGGTTAACACTCCTGGCGGCCAAAGGGAAAATTCCATCATCAGTGCCCAGATGAGGGAAAAAAAGTTTTACCCCAAAAATAAGAGTTTCTTAAAAAATCGGGAAAAATTGGATGCCCCCTTGTGTAGGGGATTTTGGGAATGCATTTTTTAGTTGGGAAAAGATCATGAACAGGGGGTTCGGCATAACCCCCTTCATAATTTTTAAAAAAATTCGATCAGGTCAGCCCAGTGTTTTTCTTTTCCCAAGGGGAATTAAATTTGTTTTGGCCTTTGAAAAAAATCACGGGGGGTAAATTTTTTGTAACCTCCTTTTTACCCTTCAATTTTAATATATCTTTTTAAGAAAGCCTATTTGGGGGCGAACAATGACCCAAGTTTCTTTTTTTAAAATTGGTAAAATGTTTTTTTGTTTTGTCCTAATAACACTTTTTTTGAGTAAACCGGAGGGGTTTTATCCCAGCTTTACTTTAATTCCACGCAGCGAAAAGAAAGTACCATAATAAACCCAAAGGCCTTTTTTTGGGACCTTCAAAAATAAGTTTAATGTTTTATTAAAATATCATAATTTACCCTTTTTTCCCAAACTATTTTAAAGGGGTTAATCATTTGCAGGCTTGCTAATATAAAGGGGAAAGCAGGCCAATAATGCACCAATTTAATAGCCCAACCAAATTTTTTAACCAAAACGGAAAAAAACATTTTCACACGTTTTGTGGCGTCAATAAAAACGTTTGCCAAAAAATTTTGTGGAAATATAGACACAAATTCTAAAACTTTTTTCCCCCCTATGGGTGGCAAAACGCAAAAGGGCTAGCACTAACAATGCAAAAAACCCACGTAAACCGCCATAACAAACGATATTGTATGTTCTGGGGCTGGGAAAATTATGGGTACCCTGGTTTTTTACCTGGTCCCGGGAATTGTGTAACACAAATCCCCATGAAAATGGCCCTGGTTGGGTAATGGGGCGAAGGGCAAGCCCAAAAATTGCCGGGTTTTTAAATTTGGCTTTTTCCTTAGGGCGGAAGGCAGATAAAGGGGGGCATGAGGGTTCCTTAAGTCGTAATTTTCCCCCCCCCCCAAAAAATTTTTTTTTTCTTTTTTAAAATAGCAGGGGTTTTGTTTCCCCTTTTTAAAAAAATAAAAAATTTTGGGCCTTTTAACATTCCCCCCCCCCCCTTTTTTCCCAAAGGGGAAATTTTTTTTTCCCGTCCCTTTAATTTAAAATCTTTTAAAAAAAAATTAAAAATAAAAGGGGGGCCTCCGAAAAATTTAAAATGGCGCTCCCTTTAAAAATGGCCCCAAATCTTTTGGACGTTTTCCCTGGGGGGTCTTTATTCGTGGCCTGGGTTTATAAAAAAAAGTTTTTTAAAAATTAAAATTAAATATTTTTAAAATTTTTATAAAATAAAAAATTTAATAAAGGTATAAATTTTAAAAAAATTTTTAAATTAAAAATTTTAATTTAAAAATTTTTTTTTAAAAAAGTATTTAAAAATTTTTTAAAAAAATAAAAAAGAAGGAAAAAAAATTCATTTATTTTTTAAAAAAATTTTTTTAATTTTTTAAAAAATAAAACCTTTTAAAAAAAAATTTTTTTCGACCCCCCTACCTTTGGTAATCCCTTTACAAAGCATTTCTTTTTTAAATTGTCTTTTTGCGTTTTAATCCGGAAGCCAAATTTCTTGGCCGGGGGGGGGAGTCCCACCCTTTTTCCCAAAAAATTTTGGGGAAATTTTTAAAATGAAATTTAGGGAATTTTGCCAGCCCTTTGGGAAAATTTTTAATTTCTTAACCGGACACCCTTTTACTTTTTTTAAAAAAAAAAAGTATATTTCACTTGGACAACCAGCATCATTAAAAAAAAAAAAGGTTGTTTTGTTTGAATTCCCCCACCAAAAAAAAAAAGCCTGGTTTTTTTCAAAAACTTTGTTTACCCCTTTTTTTTAAACGAAAAAAAATTTTTTAATTTTTTTTGGGGGGGGGCCCCCCTCAAAAAAGAAAGGGGGGGTTTTTGGGGAATATTTAAATTTTTCCCCGCTCAAAAAAAAATTTTTTTTCCCTTTTTCAAATTTTAAAAGGTTCCCCACAAAAACAAGCCTATTTAAAAATTGTGTGCATGGGGCCCACCCAAAAAGTGTTTCATGAATTCAAAAAAACCCCCCAAATAAAGATCTTAATTACTATCCTTTCTAAAAACAATCATTTCAAAATTTTTTTCCGGAAAAAAAAATTTGCCCTTTTTAAAAATAAAAAACCCCCCTTTTAGATTTTTTAAAAAAAACCCCCCCAAAAGGTTTCCTTAAAATTAATGAAAAAACAACGGGGTTTTAACAAAAATTTTTTTTGGGGTTTTTTTTGGGCCATTAAAATAGGGTTTTGGGTGTCCTTTCTTTCAAAATCACCCCAAAAAAAAAAATTTTTTTTATTTTGCATATTTAGTTATTTTATTCAGATACAAAATGTTGAAATAAGAAATTCCCCTTTTTAAAAATGGTTTTAATATCTGATGGTTTTTAATGGACATTGGGCTTTTTTTTCTGGATTTTTTAATGCTATTTACACAAAACCAAATTGTTATTTTTCCCCTTGTCAACAAACTTTAAGGTTTTTCCGAGAGGAATGATGACACATTTATTTTTTTTTGTTTGTTTTTCTAGTTTTTTTATACAGCATTTTTTTTTTGGGGGATCTTGGACCCTCTGACAAGGGACTCTTTTTTCCTTTTTATTTTTAAAGTGTATACCCGTTTATTCCAAGTTTTTCATAATTAAAGCAGCCCCCATTGTGGTATAGCAGTTTTTTTTAGAATGGGTCGTGGTCAAAATGCATACTGGGGTATAGGAAAGGCCTCGTAAAATTTGGGAAATGATTGTGGTAAAGTTGGTGAAAACTGATGAATGGAAAGGGGTTTACCCGGGTTTACTTTAATACTGACTTTACCCATTCGATTGAACTCCAGTAGGACTCAAAAAAATTCACCAAGAAAGCAAGAAAAAAAAAAAGCTTCTAAAAAAATAGGAAAATTTTGGTGAGTGGTGTGATTCAATTTTCATTAGCACCCCAAATGTGGGCCCCTTTTGCATCTAGCCCACCCTTTCATAGCAAAAATTTTTCCCAAAAGGGGGGGGGACACCCCCTCCCCTTACACCCCCCCCCGGGTGGCGATCAGTCACCCTCAGCAGGTCAGAGGGAAAAAAACAGGGGAAAAATTTGGGCCTGCAGAGAACCCCTGATTATTGGAAGCAGATCATAATCGGGGGAAAAATCCGGGGGTCTTTCCCCCCCTGACGAAAACCTGGGATGCATGATCCAAACCCCAGTAAGGGGCCAGGGCAGACCCCCCGGAAAAATTTTTTCCCCGGATTAAAGAACTGTAAGTAAAAATTGTAGACCGATGCATTTTAACACCTTGACCCCCCCCCCCCCCAAAAAAAAAAAAAAATTTTATTTTGGAAAGGTTTTCTATCCCATTTTATTCCATACTTGAAAGTTTTTAAAAATTTCCCCCAGGAAATTTTACGCCATGATCCAAGCCCGAGCTAAGGGGCCAGGGCAGAGCCCCCCGGAAAAATTTGGGCCCGGATTAAAAAACGTAAGTAAAAAATTGTAACCCGAGATTTTTGTAACCTTGACCCCCCCCCCCCCCCCAAAAAAAAGAAAATATTTTCTCTTGGAAGGTGTTCATCCCCCTTTCTTCCCTACTGGAAAATTTAAAAATTCCCAAAAAGGAAGTTTTTCGCCCGAGTTGAAATTTTCGATTGTATGCTCAACCCGAATTGCGTTGGGAACCGCCCGGCCCGGGGGTGGGTCTAAAGGGGGGGGGGTTCCCCCCCCTTTTGGACATTTTTTTGGGGGGTTTTTGAAAGTGCTGAGATGCAAAATGGTTGCAAATTTTTTTTTTTATGAGATGTTTTTTTATTTTATTTGGTTACTTTTGCTCCAAATTTTTTGTTTTTTTTTAAAGTAATTAAAAGGAGATGTATTTAGTTTATGGAACGTTAACATTGGCAAAGGTGAAAGTTGTGCAACGTTAGTCAAATGCTTTGTTTATAAAATAAGAAGTCTGTGAGTGCTCCGTATTTGCGTTGCGTAGATATGGTTTTCACTAGAATATTCAAAACTTACATGCCCTGTGTCAATATGTTTTTAGTGTAAAACCTTAGCATGTACGCAGTTGCAGGTAGGCTGGGGCATTGAAACAAAGGGGTAGGTACAGGAAGAACCAAGTTGTGTGGACCTAGAAGTGGGGATTTTTTGCGTTTTTGGAGGTGTAAAACATGCCCTGTCAAGGCAACCCCCAAACCCTGCCAGTATCTTTCCCAAAGAAAAAAACACTGACAAAAGGGTGTAAAATCGTAATCATACATACATACCTTCATATGGTTTTAGTAATTAGGTTTTTGCTATTGCCTGTTCTGAATGATTAAACACCTTTTAAATGAGGAAAAATTTTAGAAAAAAAAATGTTTAAAATTTGAGTAGATACAGGGATTTTGCCAGAAACTCAAAAAGGGTCCAAAGTGCTGTGAGATTATTTTTTTGTCTAATGGTACATGCAAGAAAGATTTCTCAATGAATATTTATATTTAAATTTTTTTAAAACGTTTAGGAAGTATTTGGAATATTAAGGTACAAGTTGGAAAGGGGAAAGGTCTCAGTTGAGGTGTGGTTTATTAAGTTTTTGAGTTTTTTCCAACAGTTGCTTTCACTATGCCTTTTTAAGTTACATATATTAGTTATTATTTCCCAGCCTTTTTACCTGCTACATTTAAGTAGACGGGAAAAAAACAGAGACGAAACCCCTTTTCGTTGTCAGGACCCAAAGGTCAGAAACATGGCTCAGGAAACGCCCAACCCCAACGGGTTTGGCCCCTTCAGGGTTAGAGATACCCGGGCCAGTCCCCCCCGGTAAAGAAGACCCCAAATGGTTTTAAAAATTTTTGTTGTAATTTAAAAAGCACCCGTAAGTTTTTTTTTTTTTTATTCAATTTTAAAGCAGATACAAGCCAGAAGTTGTGTGGTTTTTGATATAATATGAAATTGTATATGAACTCTTTCGAGAAAGGTTAAAATATGAAAAAAGGAATTTTTGTTGTTGGGTTTTTTAAATAACATGGAAAACGAGGTGTTTCATACCCCCCGGGGGGAGTGATGTGAGATTTTCCTTTGTTTTTCTAGGAATTGCAAGAAATGATTGTTAACAAAAAATGCAATTACACGACACCACTCAGTTGAAAAAAAATACAGCCCGGGCGGAATCTGGGACATTACATACACACACACACCCAAAAATTGGCGTAGTACGGGCCTGGTTTGGGGTCCATGATCTTGACAATAATCCCTGCTGCCGGCGTTTTCAGTATTTTAGGACATGATGAAAAAAGTTTGAAGTTTTTCCGTGGACACCGTTTTTTTCAAGGCAGTTTATCAGATGGGCATGTTTAAATTGGAATCCCAATCTTATTAGAATAGGAAGCAAGATCTGGGTAAACGTGGTGTAGGGTAATGGGGTGCTTGGATTAAAAAAGAGGAATTTCAATAGTTTTTAAAAAAAAAAATATACTTTAAACTGGATAAGGAGTTTGGTAAGCCCCCTTCACTATGCCGCTCAGGTTGGAGTACCTTTTTGAAAAGGACAAGTTTTTTTTAGAGCAATTTAGAGGAGGCCCCTTGCAATACCCGAGGGGAGAAAACTGCCAATTATTTTAGATTTAAAAACTTGTCTTACACCCTGGAGTTTAGGGTTTGGGGCATACTCCAGGTTTACACATTTATTCAGAAAAGGGAACATTTGTTACCTTGTAGCTATTTAAAAGGTTTTAAAATAATTTTTTTTTCTAGCCATTGTAAAAACTAGTAAAGCTTTTATTAGGAAGTTTAGCTTCATTGTTTAAAAGCATGATTTTGTCTGGGGGTCTAAAGGGTTTAAATGGCATAGGAAATGGGGGGGGGGTGATGGTTTTTGCCTCCCCGTCAAAAAAAATGGGGACTGAAGTAATATCCTGATCCCACCGGGGGTTCAACAAAATTTGCAAAAGTACAATCTAAATGGTAAAACTCCTGTTGAATTTTAAGATGCCATTTGACTAGATCACACCCCAAAAAATTCCTAATTTTGAGGGAGGGAACCACACTTGATCACACCCCCGGCGCATTACACACCAGCAATTCTGGTTCGCAGGCTACATCCGACACATTAGCTCACTTGGATCAGTGGCGTAAAACTTCCTGTGGGAATTTTAAACTTTCCAGTATGGAACTGAAATGGGGATGAGACACCTTCCAAGAGAAAAATGTTTTCTTTTTTTTGGAAGGGGGGGGGGTCAAGGTGTACTAAAATGCATCAGGTCTACAATTTTTTACTTACAGTTCTTTAATCCAGGACAAATTTTTCCAGGGGGCTCTGCCCTGGCCCACTTAGCTGCGGGCTTGGATCAGTGGCATAGCCAGGTTTTCTGTCAGGGGGGGGCAAGAGCACCAGGATTTCCCCCGATTAGTGATCTGCTTCCTAATAATCAGTGTTCTCTGCAGGTCCAAATTTTGTCCCTGTGCTTTCCTCTGACCTGACTGATGTGACTGATCGCCATCCTGGGGGGGTGTAAGGGGAGGGGGTGTCACCCTCCCCTTTGGAAAATTTTTGCTCATGTAAGGTGGGCTAGATGCAAAATGGTGCCACATTTGGTGCTAAATGTAAATTGAATACATCACCACATCACCAAGAATTCCTATTTTTTTAGGAAGCTTTTTTGATCTTGCTTGTCTTGGTGAATTTTTGTTGAGTCTTACTGTTAGTTCAGAATCGCAATGGGTAAAGTACAGTAATTAAGTGAACCTGGTACACCTTTCATTTCATCAGTTCACCAACATTACCACAATCAGTCCAAATTTTACGAGGAGCCTTTCCTAGTGATCAGAGTAGTATAGCACTTGACCACGAACCCATTCTAACAAACTGCATATACCACAATGCTGCTGCTTTAATTATGAAGAAACATTGGAAGTACGGTATACACTTTACAGTAAAAGGATAGAGTCCCTTGTCAGAGGTCCAGAGATCCCATGCTGTATAAAACAGATAGTAAAACATAACTAGTACAACTATAAGCATCGTGTCATCATTCCATCTCTGAAAACCTTAAAGGTTGTGTTGTGACATGAAAAAACATAGTTGGATATTTGATGTAAATAGCATTAAAATCCCTAAAAATAGCCGCAATTAATCCATTAAAATCCATCAGATATTGACCATTTTACAGGGAAATTTTCTATTTCACACTTGTATCATGAATAAAAATAAGCTAAATATGACCATGATATGTGACATCGAAAGGAGGGACACACCATATATGGCACATGTTAGCCGTTGTTTTTCAACCTTAATTTCAAGGACACTGGTGGGCAGTGTTATTCCCTGAGGGGTTATTATAAAAGTCAAAATTTTTTCCTTGAAAAATATTGAATCAACTAACCAGATTGTAATTTATATGATCAGTAATTAAGAGATAACTTATATAGGGTTTTAAAGAAATCATGACACTGTGCAACACTCCACATCATTAGTTTTGCATAGGCAATTAGTTTCTTCAGGAACCATCAAACTTTGAAGATGTATGTTTTGAGAACGGTAAAAGATATTGAAATAATTCCAACGGATCTTTGATTGGAGGACTTAATTCATTAAGTGACAAGTGAAACAGCTTTTTTGGTGGCATCCCTTACCAGACACGAATGCAATTTTTGCATTCAGAATGCATTCAATTTGCCTTCTGAATGCAAAAATTTGCATTCGAATGCAATTTTAATGCATTCAGAAATATGAAGGCAAAGCATGAATGCAATTTGAAGGTAAACTTGCATTCAAAATTGCATTCATAACTGCATTCAGAAAGTAAACATAATCTCTTGAAGGCTTTATTGCATTCAGATAGCTCAAAGCTTTATCAGTGAAGGCATAATTGCATTCATACAGTAAAACAGCTCTCATTATTGCATTCAGCAAACTCAACTGCCAGTAATGAAGGCAAAAAAATTGCATTCTTAGAATCAACAGTTCTCATAATTGCATTCAGTGAACTCAACTGCTAGTAATGAAGGCAAAGAATTGCATTCATAGAATCAAACAGCTTTCGTTATTGCATTCAGAGAGCTCGCCCTTTATAATGAAGGCAATAATTGCATTCACAAAGTCAAATAGCTCTTTTATATTGCATTCAGCTCATTCTTAGAGAGCTCGATCAACCTTAAAATTAATGAAAAACTGCATTTATGCTTGCATTTAGAGAGCATTTACAGAGTCCAAGCTCATCTTAAGCATCACATGATGTTGCAAATTTTAGCTAATAATTCAACACTTAGATCTAACTGACTAATTATTTCATTTGCGCTTATAATAACCCAAGGTTCCAGATATTAACTTTAAAGAGAAAACTAAAACACTAGAAAATGACATGAGCAATAAGGGAGTAGGGGTGGGGTAGGGATGGGGAAGGGCAAGCAAAAGCTAGTGGTGACTTCATGATATCAGAACAGTTAACACTTTTTGAGTCTTTTGAAAATGTTAAATCCACAGTAGAAAGCAGACTGCATGCCCTCTGTTCCATTTAGATCTTAATTGACTATAAATTCATTCATTCTGCGCTTAATAATCCAACGTTCCAGATATTTAACTTAAAGAGAAACTAAAACAAAAGAAAATGACATGAGTAATGAGGGAGTAGGGTGGGGTAGGGGTGTCAGGTAAAAAGCAGTCTGCATGTCCTCTGTTCCAATGTCTCTTTGTTATGACTTGTCAATATTCTGACTATACATATTTGAACTTTGTGGTCAGCATTAAGTAGGATAATTAAAAGGGTTAGATTAGGCTATATTTATAACTTAACTGGTGAAAGGCCTCTCCGTGAGAGAAATCCTGACAACAAAACTGACCCCACATGACTTGTGACCTTGAACTAAAGAACACTGCATGTATTATAGGCCTACATACTACATTATGTTCCTCAGAAAGTGTGCCACACTATTTTAAAAACTTTTTTGATACAGCTTGCAAAATTACAGAATAAGAGCCTTGTGGGCACTATATGGTTCCTTGCTGAATGCAATGAAACTGAGCCATGAGCATACAAACAAGATATTAGCTAATGCAGGCCTTTTCATTTAAGGTGAGCTATAGCTCGGCAGCACCTAAACTTGCCTGAAATGAATTTGAGGTGAGCCATTTACTGCTCACCTTGATTGTCAAGAAAGCTCGTCTACAAGAGCCTGACAACCCTTACCAGACACGAATGCATTCGCTTTGCCTTCAGTTTGCCTTCAACATTGCCTTCAAGACTACAAGTTTGAATGCATTCACTATGCATTCACTTTGCATTCATTTTGCCCTCAATAGCGCCGAAATATTTAAATGAGCTAAGCCTTCGAAGGCAAAAATTAATGCAAATATTTAAATGAGCTATTGCCTTCACCATGAATGCAAAAACTGCATTCAGGCTTGAAAGCATTCACTGTGAATGCAACCCTGAATGCAATCTTTGCACTTACTACTCTGAATGCAAAGGCTGCATTCAAGATAACAAATATGAATGCAAAGGTTGCATTCACCCTGAATGCAAAGATTGCATTCAACGCAGCAGGAATGAATGCAAAGGTTGCATTCAATGCTACAAATACGAATGCAAAGGTTGCATTCACCCTGAATGCAAAGATGCATTCAACACAATGCAAATAAATGCAAAGGTTGCATTCACCCTGAATGCAAAGATTGCATTAAAAATATTGCACGAATGAATGCAAAGATTGCATAATCATTATGAATTGAGAACGGTGGACAAATCTGTAGATTGCATTCACCCCACGGACTTCAATACATGGACAGAGGATTGCGCAATCAATACGGTCGCCACCGTTCGAACAAATTTAGGCTAACCAAGATGGCCGCCGGGCTACTACCATTTGCCCAATTTGACGATGAATCTGCCAACATTTCAGACAAAATATCAGTATGAATGGAAGAACAATATCACAGTCCTCCATTCTATTGATGAATTTGACCTGAGCTTGCATTGTTTCGAAAATATTACAAGTTTTGCACACAAGTGTTGATACTGAGCCACTTGAGCAAGTCCAAACTTTTACACACAAGACTATAGCAGGCAGCCATATTGGTAAGCCTATTCGTGTACGTACGGTGGAGACAATTTATGCATAGACTTAGTGCAATATGCTCTGTCCATGTTATATAAGAAGTCCGTGATTCACCCATAACACAAAAATTGCATACACTATGAAGCTAATCTGTTGTAGCCATCAACCACATCTTCCCTCTGTAATATATTGATTAGAGTATATGATAGCTGCAGTCCTTCTGAAGTCAACTGATGTGAGATGGAGGAGGCGTATCTGATTCGATGGCACATTTTCTCAAGAAGAATCCAACTGTTCATGCCACAGCCTAGTACAGACGATGAGTGTTGAATAAAGCCAGGAACAAATCATTGCATGAACATATGTATTAATGGTGTAAGAAATATGATAATAGTTCCAAAACCCAAATATGTTGTAACATACTGACAAGTTCAAATGGAAATACCATAAGAACAATGGACATGCTATATACACTTCATTCAGCCTGATGAATGATATTGAACACATGATCACTAGACATAAGGCAAGAAAAAACATGTTCAGTCCTCAAAATAAGAAAAATGCAGTAAAGTCAGATCCAAAAATATGAGCATTAACTACTAGACTTCTCTTATACCACGTAAGTAATGCACTGAAAAATTGGGACTTAAATAGTAGAAAAGGCTCAAACTGGTTATTGAAAATGATCATGAGGATTTGCAGCCTTCATCTGCCACATTATTTCTGTGATACACCTAATCATGGTACCTCTACTTAAACTGCTTTCAAATAAATATTAATTGAAATTGTTTAAGGAATTAAATTGGTCTTGCTGGATAAGACCAGGATGCGATGGGGGAGGGGAGGAAAACAGAAGTGCATATTGCACTTCCCAGAAGCTCTGCTAGGGTACAGTACTTACTGATGAAGTTTTCTGATAGCTGTGGCATTGAAATGCAGTTAGCTGGTGGCACTACATACATGTACCTGTCACTTCCTACAGGTTGGTATATTCTTGTGTGTGTACTCCAGTGCAAAATGCTTTATGGTCATCTAATTCTGTGTTTAGAATAGAGAAGATAGTCCAAAAGTAAAGACCCAACCACGCATCCTACAGGTACTGGATAAACAAACAGTAAAGTATGTTCAAGTTGAAAATTCTGACAGGTGCACAGTTTTTCTCTTTCTAAGATTGTTTTCTTTGAAACTATCTGAAGAAGTCCTCCATACTTTAGAACAGGCTTGCCTAAATCCTGCAGTGAAGAGTGAATGTCTGCAGTCTGCACAAGTTTTCACAGAGTACTGGACCATGGATGGAAGCAGACTTTCAGTCACATGGAAATTGGTGGATCCATCATATATCTGTAATTCAAAAAGATAAACCAAAGTAAAGACAAAAAATATTGAACTTACAATGCAACATATAGTTACTTAACTCTGGGATTATACGAGCACATGTTTGCTAAAGAGCAGACACAAAAACTTCATTGCTCACCCCTTAAACAAAACAAAACAAACAAAAAAGTGGAAAGCCTTTCTTACAACAATTTTATCCCATATGTAGACTTCATAAATCTAGGAAGCATCATTGCAATGGAATGAAGAGACTGCAATCGAATAGGCTTAAATGTTGATTGAACATCATTAAAAGAAACACTGCAACTTTTCATGCGTCAATTTTATTCTGTAGACCTAATTCATGATAAATTTACTATTTAAGTGCTTTCAAATGCATCTTGAAAATTGTATTCTAGAATATCACAAGTTGCACTAGTTGAGATGTTAGCTTCTTAAAAGTGTTTAATTGGGTAAAGGTGATTCTGCAGCAGTAACTGTGAAGTCTTATTACTGAAAGTGGGCAAGGCACCAGAGTACTGAAAATAGGATGGGGTCAAAGGAAAGCAGAATAGCCTAATACACTAAGCTGCCACAGAAGCTCAGCCAGCCTGAGGGTAGTTACAAAATTTACGGCATTTGAATGAAAAACACCTAAATTTATCTTTGCATGGTAGGTTTTTGTGCACTAATCAATTGGAAACAGAGTATTTATTTTTAAAACATGATGTACATAGATTTTAGAACTCAGAAAGCATGGTTACATCTTCAAATACCCATGTTTTGCCACTTGTGTAATGTGCCACACTATGTATGAAGACATGTTCAGACCATCTGGAAACATCTGGGGTCACAAAAGTGTCTGTCCCTGAGAGGCTAATTTCATGGCAAAGATATGCCCAGATCGAGTCTAGTAAGTTTAAAACAACTTTAACAATTGATAGAGTCATCACACATCACAACTGCATGTATTAGCTGGACAGGACGGAATTGCATGCATCAGCCACAAAAAAGGTGGTGGATGTCCTCTGAAATATTTCTATATCTCAAAGTATTAGGGGTGGGGATGCACCATGTGTTATCATGAAAGACTAAGTTTTTATACCCAAAAGTGACATAGCTATATACCCCACTAAAAACAAACGAGTCAAGGTGCAGCTCTAGGACTACTTTACACATGTTGGAGAAGCACCAGATTAAGTGAGTTAGGGGTGGAAAATCTGGGGCCTATAATCATCAGCCCCCACTTGCAACCTCCATGTCCACCTCCCGGCCCCCCCCCCCAAAAAAAATACTGCCTGATGGACAACTTTATGCTAAAATTAAAGCTTGTACTTCGTACTTACATGTCCTTGGGAAATTATTTCATTGCAATTCTGTTCCAGAACAAACATGTTATGGTGTATGTATCCAAGTTGTTCTGTCATTGTAGTAATATTGTTACAGTGGCCCGTCCGCCATGGGTTCCAGAACTACAAACCACAATAAAAAAAGGAGAGGAGGCTTCCTTCGAAGTAGTTCCAGTATAATTTAAATTAAAACCTGTGCTTTCAGGTAACAAAAACAACGGTGAAGCAATTGAGAATTTAGGAAGGGGAAAATAATATAAATGAATTACTCACGAAAGACTCTTCCTGGTACAAAAATTATCAAAGTCCAAAGAATAATATCCAATTATACAACGGGACCGAGAAGACCGAGACCCTCACACCTTGGCAGCCAGGACAGCTCTAACTACACATAAGAAATCAAGAACCCATCCCCTAAACCAACACAAAAGATAAATTGCTGCCCAGCTAGCCAGGTGTAACAAACAAACAATGGGTCTACATTACTAACTTACTTAAGGCAGAGCAGTGTAATGGAATGAAGCAATGAAATGAATTGGAATGGTTTTGTTAGTCAATGGATGAAAATGCAAGGGTTAGTGTTGGGCCCTGGATGAAAAGGTGAAGATGGATGAGAATGTATGACAGGTGAAATGGATTGTTAGTAACAATATGCTCATCACATTTGTGGACAGGATGCGGAACCTGGCATAATTAGCAAAGACAAAATTTGGCCCTTATATCAATTTTATCGATATTTGAGGAATCAGAATACTTACAGATTATGCTCTATCAATTTTCTGTGAGATGGTGGCAACAAAAGAATAAAAATTAGGAGCAACCCTGATATCAACCTAAAGGCCGGTTTCTTTATGCTCCCAAACAAAATAATTCAAGTGTCTATGCTATATGGGCTAGTTAATTTCTCACCCTAGCCTTGCTTCAAGAAGTACACTGGAACATTGAAAGGCAAATCTCATCTCACAGTCCCCATTCTCCTGACCTAGTTACTTCGAGCTCCTCCCACAACTGTCTAAAGCTCGTACTTGTGCAGACACAGGCCAGACTGATGGTTTATTGCTTTCGGTCAAGGGATATCTAATTAAAAACTTTAAACATAACCTATTGCCTGTCCCTAAAGTGATTCAAAACTGTACTGAAGTTCAGCAATAAAAACTAAGAGACTTCAAAAAAGGGGGGGGGGGGGCAAAAAAAAATATGGTACAGAAATGAGTTTAATAACAGTGCATAGGCTAGGCCTGAAAGGCAAGTACAATACAGAGTTAAGCTAGCTTATACATATAAAAGCAAAAAGTGGGACATAATAAAATGCAACGCAAAAACATTTTAAAATGAGAAGGTAAACAAATGATTCAAATGAAGGCCTAGCTAGTGCCTAGGCTTCAACCTAAGAAAGATTAAAGTGAGAAAGAGTTAGATGAGGCTTAACAACACATCAACACCAATGTGTTAGGCCTAGCTATGTCAGCTAGATAAAAAAGGTAATGGTGGGGTGAAAATAGACTAAAAAAAAAATGGAGCAATTGCAGAATGCAACGCCCCTCCTGAAATTGAGTGACAACAATAGAGTTGCTTATTGTCAAAGTGCATTCAAGCGAGACATTCTTTTGAGAACGATTCAAAGTTGGAGTGGGGCGTTGCATTCTGCAGTTGTACTAAAAAAACAGGCAAAGATGGGGCAAAATTCTAAGGTCTAGACAAAAGCAAATGCGGGAGTCATGTCAAAACTTCCTGTAAAGGTTACTTTCGTTGAGAAAGAGAAAAGCCTAGCTTAGGCTATGGCTTTAAATAAATAGGCCTTATGGGAAAAAATTCAAACCAGTCTCTAAAATATCTAGCCTAAACTGAAGTAAAACCAGCTTAGGCCTAGGCCTAGGCAAGTTGGGCTACAGTGAATACACAAATATTTTTACCTTGCAAATAGGATCAAGACAGCCAAAAGATTTGCAGGTACATGCAGATTCACATTCTTTTTTGTTTTAGAAAAATTAAAACTTCCTTAGAGTGGCCTTGTTAGGCTAGGTTCTGCCATCATATGCTAAATAATGTATTAAACACACAGTCCTGTTCAAGGGCTAAGCCTCAGAGACCCCAGAAAAAATTTCACCCAACCAATATAGGCCTATAGGCTAGTACAAGTTTACACATCTCCCTCCCCTATTTCATATTTTATTTCAAGGTAGGCTAGGCCTACCTAACTTTGTTAGGGTCTAACGTCACGGTCAAACCAAGGACTTCAGTTACTGTTCGTAAACTTCACAATAAGGAAAATGTTTCATGATCATTCTCAAGACCAGTCTGGAAAGTTCGTATTTCCTACACCGAATTTTTACGCCAGTCACCCGTTTTCAAAACTTTTACGCCACGCCAAATTGTTGTACTGTGTTTTAAGTACAGTGTGTATGTAAAAGACAAGAAAATCACGCCATGAAATTGGCGTATAAGGTCTTTACTGCACGCCGAAGATCTTCGGCGTAACATACATGTTTTCCAGTCGGGTCTCAAGAGCCATTCATGAAATAGGGTAGACTACTACTGTGCTTCAACACTATTCCAAATTGGGGTGACTTCATTTTCCCCTCGAAGCGAACGCAAAATGTAAACTGAACAACTGAAATAAAAATATTGTGAACTGCAGCGAACTATAGGCCTAGGGGCCTAGAAGTTCTTTACAGAGAACTAACGTTAGGATAGGTTAGGCTACACACCACTTAGCCTACTGCCTAGGCCTACGTTAAGTCCATAGCCTTTCCTTAGCTGAACAAAAAATATTCAGTCCCGAATAAGTGACTCAGACGATGCACTCAATGTTCTATCAAAAGTTTTACCTTCCACCTGGTTGCTTTCCGCTGAGTCCGATCCTGTCCGAAAGCCGTTTGTTTGGATAAATATCCTGAAGTTGAACAGTTTGAAGACTGCGTGTCATTATTTTCCAGACGATAACACTGCATGCATGACAGGTATGTCAGTGCATGTTTTGTTTACGTACATATCATACGTAAACGTATGTATGTCGCTCACGCATATGCACAGCCTGCAAACGTACGTACGTATGTACGTACGTTTGGCCAGACGGGTCGGTGCAGACCACGAGAAATGTATGGCAGGTATACCTCTGTCTGCGTACGTTGAGTCCCACAAAGATAATTTCTAATGTGTTGTTTCGCGCCCTGACAGATTGGCATTTGCCAACGCATTGTACACAAAATAGATATCACAAAACAGCACAGTGGTTCCACTGTACTTACAAACAGGAAATTTCTTTCCTGCTAGGCCCAGGTACTCTTCTTAAAAAGTAACAGGAGATTTTGGAAAATTCCCCAAGTTCCCCATATTCCCCAAGTTCTCTAGGAGAAAAAAATAGCCCACAGGAATCTTTGTAGCAAACTGAGGTGTAAAACAAAATTTCTGGAAATTCATTCCAGAATTATGGAAGTACTGGTAGGCATGCACATGCATATGTTTTGACACTGTCGATGTCATTCTTCAGTAGACATACTTCACACGCACGTACGCATATTATACGATGAAAGGGCCATGGGATCCCTGCGCTGCATTGGAGAAGCTGGCGTGTAGTGAAATTTGGAAACAAACATCGTTTGAACATGGAGTCGATCGAGACTGTGAGTTTAAAGGCAAAACAATTTTGTACTCTAATGTGCCACGGTACTTAAGCAGATCCGCTCCGTAATATTACAGGCTGTAAGCAGCACATTTGTGGTCACGAAAACATTTTAACCGTTTGTCAAATTGGAAGAAAAATCCACGAGCTCGTTTTGAAATTCTGTTTGGTGATACGAGTGCGTATAGGCTCGATGTCCCATATACAGTGTACGTTAGGATAGCGTATTTCAGTCACAGTAAAAAAGTAATGGAGTGGGCTTTTTAGACTGAGCCAAGGAACGCAGGACGAAAGTAATGTTCACTAAAATAATGTGATTGACTGTTTGAAAGTATTCTACACATGTGTCTGCAACGTTTTTGGAAATTTATTACAAATTCATGTCAATTAAATTAGCTTTTAAGGTCGTACTTAGGGCCTAGAGCTTCAATACAACACTGCACACTTTTAATGCAGTGGCATGCAGGCTGCTAGCTGAACATTATTTCAGAATAAAATGTCTGGGGTTAAGTAGTGCCTTTACAAAATTATCTATCATACTATCAGTGTAAAACTTTTCTAAATATTTTTTGTTCTTTTGGTTCCTTGCATTAGGCAAAAGGAACCTAGGCCTAGCTTGGTGTGTGCGTATGTATACATGTTGAGTGTGTGTGTTTGTGACACTTGCTTGGGTATGCTGTAACTCAACAAGCGAAAGTTGGACTAAACTGAAACTTGGTGTATAGATCTGCCATAATAAGAAGGTGTGCGTCATTGTTTTGGTAGAGGTCAAAGGTCATCTGGGGTCACTGGGGTCAAACTCTAAAAACCTTGTTTTCACAATATCTCCAGGTAAGAAGCTTGTATAGATTTCATATTGGTATGTGGATGCGTTATGGCAAGAAAATGAATGCTGTTGCTTTTGGTGGAGGTCAAAGGTCATCTGGGTTCACCGGCAGTCAAAACACTGAAAACAATGTTAAACAATTATCTCAAGGTAGGAAGCTTGGATAGATTTCATACTTAGTATGTGGTATGGATTATGGTGGGAAGATGAATGCTATTTTTTTTGGTGGAAGTCAAAGGTCATCTGGGTCACCGAGGGTAAAACACTGAAAACTTTGTTAACACAACATCTCAAGGTAGGACGGAAGCTTGGATAGATTCATACTTGATAAGTGGATGCGTTATGGTTAGAAGCGGAATGCTATCACTTTTAGTGGAGGTCAAAGGTCATCTGGGGTCACCAGCAGTCAACCACTGAAAATTTGTTCTTAACACAGTATCTCAAGGTATAGGAAGCTTGGATAGATTCCATACTTAGTATGTGGATGGGTTATGGTGGGCAGATAAATGCTATTGTTTTTAGTTCCGGTCAAAGGTCATCTGGGGTCACTGAGGGTCAAACACTGAAAACCATGTTAACACAATATCTCAAGGTAGGGAGCTTGGATAGATTTCATACTTGGTATGTGGATGTGTTATGGTGAGAAGATTGACCCTATTGTTTTTGGCTGAGGTCAAAGGTCATCTGGGGTCACTGGGGGCCATCTGGAGGTTATCAGAGGTCATTTTGAGGTCAAGTTGTGGACTTATAGGAAATTTGGTAGATGAAGTCAACATTCTCAATGTCAACAACTTTAAAGGTCATGTAGCAGTTACCAGAGTCACAGGCATACTTCACATTTACAGGCCTTTACATTTGAAAATCGAAGGCAAGTACATATCAGCTCTCCTAAGAGCATAATGGCGAGCTGTTTCCTAAGTTTTTACTGATGAACGTTACATGCAACAGAAAGCATATGTCACACAACCTTTAATGAGGACTGGTTGTGCCAGTGTGGCATATACTTTTAAATAAGTAAAGTGTACTGGTTGAGAAATTTAAAATTTTACCAGATCATGCGCAAATTTCACCATATATTCACTTTCAAAATTTCCCCCAAATTTTTCCAGAGGGGGCAACTCGCCCCCCCCCCCCCTGGCTACGCCACTGGCTTGGATTACAGCAAATAAGAGTAAAAAGAGTAACATGAATTTCAAGAAAAGAACAGTGCTGGTCAAAGGACTTACCTTAGGCTCCAGGGAAGGTGGCTCAGAAGAACAACCATCTCTTTGCTGTTCACCCCCAGGATCAAGCTGGTGAGAAATGTAAAACAAAGTGAAGGTAGCACATGAGAGTCCTGTACAAGGAGTAGTCAAGGTGTGCACGGAACACTGGTCGAAGCTACTGGCTAGGCCTAATTACATTAAGCCCATAGGCCTAGGCCAAATATGGAGCCATACTGGAAAGTTTGCATGCTGTATGCCACAAAATTGCACCAAATTATGTCTTGCAATGAGTGAGGGACTACATACGCCATGCCAACTTAACTACAGCCAAGTCCAAGATGACCATTCTTAAGCAGCGACCTAATCTTATGCTGAGACGTTACTACTTTTTTCAGCGAGTCATTGATGACTGGAACTCCCCGATGCCAGAAGCTGTTAAGGCCAAAACTGTCTTACAGTTCAAAAGGAGCACAGGACTGCTATTCAAGACGTAAGTTGGGGGGGGGGGGGGGCATACTACCAGCTTAAGGAAGCTATCTGCCCCATTACCCAACCAGGCCACTAGGGACTTTGTGCCTTACTAGGCCAAGTTCCCGGTGGACCAGGTACGTAAACCAGGTACATAAGTCTCAGACAGAATCACCGTACAATGCATTACTGTTTGTTACTGCGGGTGTACTGTGGTTGTTGACTATTGTTAGTGCTAAGCCACAATAATATTGTCGTTGTGCGCCACGCCAGTACGGAAAAGTTTATAGAATTTGATGATCATGCCATAGCCTACGCCAAAAAGTCTGGCAAACAGTTTTATACTGACGCCACAAATCTGTGTGAAAACTGTTGAACTTTCCAGTATGGGTATGGAGCAAGCCTTTCAGCGATATGGGCTATTAATTGTGCATTATTGGCCTAGGCTTATGCAAATTAGTGGATTGGAGCAAGGACTGACAAATGTTATTCAACTCATCTAAGTGTAAAGTAATGCACATTGGAAAAGGGAATCCAAATTATGACTATTTTATCAACAATGTAAAGCTTACTGAAGTGTCACAAGAAAAGGACCTTGGTGTAATTATTGATAAGTCACTTTCTACGCTGTCAGTGGTCAAGTAGCTAAAGCTGTCATAAAACAGCTAACCAGATTGTAGGGCTCATTAAAAAGTGTTATTAGGACAAAAGCAAGCCAAACATTTTACAACTTTATAAAAGTCTGGTGAGGCCTCACCTTGATTACTGCTCCCAGATATGGAGGCCATATATCTTCAACAAGATAGTGACTTAATTGAAGGAGTACAGAGGAGGATTACAAAATTGATTCCCAACCTCTGTGATAAAGATTATTCAGAGAGACTCAAACGTACTAATTTAATGTCATTGGAAGCAAGAAGGCACTGGGCTGACCTGATCGAAGTTTTTAAAATTATGAGAGGTTATGACAGAACCCCTGTTCATGATCTTTTCCAACTACAATGTCATCAGAAATCCCACATGATCACAAGGGGGCATGCAATTACGATTCTTAAGCAACGACTCTTATGCTGAGAGGTACTACTTTTCTCAGCGAGTCACTGATGACTGGAACTCCCTGCCGCCAGAAGCTGTTGAAGCCAAAACTAGTGTCTTGCAGTTCAAAAGGATCACAGGACCGCTATTCAAGAAGCTTGGGGCCTTCTAGCTTAAGGATGCTATCTGCCTCATTAACCAACCGGCCCACTAGGGACTTTGTGCCTTACTAGGCCAAGTTCCTGGTGGACCAGGTACGTACGTAGGCCTGGGCCTAACGTTACCGTAGACCTAACTTAGGCTAGGCTAGAACTAGCCTAGGGTACCTAGGCCTAGTTCTCACGCACACTTTGCTCCCTGAACTAGTATGGGAATCCCCATCAGCAGACTGCGGACTAGGCTAGAACCACAGGGCAGTTCTAGCGTTATATAGTACATACATGTATATATAAATAGACAAGGTAGCGCACTTCTTCCACACAAAGGCGTTCAGTAGCCAGATTTGGCCTATTTGGCCATATATGCACGAGTACATGGCCAAGTTAGTAAACAATTTGCCAGTTTTGCCAAAGCATTTGAGGATTTGGCCATATTAGTGCATTTCAGCCAAATCTGGCTACTGAACGCCTTGGTGTGGAAGAAGTGCGCTACCTTGTCTTTTTATATATATGTATGTACTATATAACGCTAGAACTGCCTGTGGCTAGAACACTCTCGATCCTGATTTCCTACGGTGCAACTAATACTGTATAGAATATCCCGCATATCGACAGTATCACCTTAAATTAGGCCTGAGTACTACCAGTACATGACTTCTTAAAAAACCTTTAATAATGCAAGAGAAATTCAAATGTGACAAGAGTGCTTGACAAAGAAAGTAACATTTTGAAAGTTGACATGCATACGATACAGGTTGCATGTAAAATACCATAGGATCAGTGCTTCTACACTCTTAATTCATTTTTCCTGAAATGGAATCAAAAATTTCCTGAAATCCGCTTGGTATTTCCTGATATTTTCTTTTAAAATT